>JACBKR010001073.1:0-47449 GCA_014218235.1 Colocasia esculenta | reverse complement strand
GAATTGGAGCCTCGCGGGCGGTTCCGACCCCCGGCGAATAAATATCCGCGTCCGACCGTAGGGTACGCTGTCGTGTACTATACCACACTCCGGGGGGGATTTGCCCCGGAACGGAATTCCCGCGAACCAGCGCCTTGTCACCGCTCGGAGTGCCGATTCCGAAATGTGGTCACGTAAGCGATTCTGATACCCGTTGCGGAAAGTTATGTCCCATTCTTTCGCTGAATGGGTGGGATAAACCGGAGGGGGTGACTATATCGGCGTTGTTCGGGCACCCATATCCACGACCTGGAGAGATCTCGCGTCGCGTTGAACACGACTTCCGATCGCTGTGACTGGCGCTCCGCGTGTGGGCTCCGGCCAGCGATTCGCATATCGAGGGAGTCGCTACTGCTAAAAAACCTTGGAATACAGGATCGTCGGCTAGAATCGCAATATTGGAGTGCGAAACGAAGGTTTTTAGACCCCGAACACGTCTTATGGATTGAGGCGGTAGGTGGGCGTCGAGCGCCTCTGAGTCCCGATTCCGAATTGGGGTCTTATAAGCGATTCCGATATCCGCGCGAAAAGTTATGCCTGTTTGAGCGAAGCGGTGTCCGTATGCGATCGCATCGGCAGCTTGCGACCGCGCTCCCCGGAGAGGAATTTGGGCGCCGACCGGAATCTCTGAATTCGACCATTTACCGATCGGGTTCGAAGTGCCGATTCTGAATTGGAGCCTCGCGGGCGGTTCCGACCCCCGGCGAATAAATATCCGCGTCCGACCGGAGGTACGGCTGTCGGTGTACTAGTACACACGCTCCGGGGGGGATTTTGGCCCCGGAACGGAATTCCCGAAACCAACGCCTTTTCGACCGTCTCGGAGTGCCGATTCCGAATTGTGGTCACGTAAGCGATTCTGATACCCTTGCGGAAAGTTATGCCCAATTCTTTCGCTGAAGGGGTGGAATAACCGAGGGGGTGACTATATCGGCGTTGTTCGGCACCCATATCCCGACCTGGGGAGGAGATCTCGCGTCGCGTTGAACACGACTTCCGATCGCTGTGACTGGGCGGCTCCGCGTGTGGGCTCCGGCAGCGATTCGCATAATCGAGGGAGTCGCTACTGCTAAAAAACCTTGGAATACAGCAGATCGTCGGCTAGAATCGCAATTTCGGAGTGCGAAACGAAGGTTTTTAGACCCCGAAACGACGTCTTATGGCTTGAGGCGATAAGTGGGCGTCGAGCGCCTGTGAGTCCCGATTCCGAATTGGGGTCTTATAAGCGATTCCGATAACCGAGTGAAAAGTTATGCCTGTTTGAGCGAAGCGGTGTCCGTATGCGATCGCATCGGCAGCTTGCGACCGCGCTCCCGAGAGGAATTTGGGCGCCGGACCGAAATCTCTGAATTCGACCATTTACGACCGGGTCGAAGTGCCGATTCTGAATTGGAGCCTCGCGGGCGGTTCCGACCCCCGGGCGAATAAATATCCGCGTCCACCGGAGGGTACGACTGTCGGTGTACTAGTACACACACTCCGGGGGGGATTTTGGCCCCGGAACGAATTCCGCGAAACCAGCGCCTTGTCGACCGTCTCGGAGTGCCGATTCCGAATTGTGGTCACGTAAGCGATTCTGATACCCGTGCGGAAAGTTATGCCCAATTCTTTCGCTGAAGGGGTGGGAATAAACCGGAGGGGGTGACTATATCGGCGTTGTTCGGGCACCCATATCCACGATCTGGGGAGGAGATCTCGCGTCGCGTTGAACACGACTTCCGATCGCTGTGACTGGGCGGCTCCGCGTGTGGGCTCCGCCAGCGATTCGCATAATCGAGGGAGTCGCTACTGCTAAAAAACCTTGGAATACAGGAGATCGTCGGCTAGAATCGCAATTTCAGAGTGCGAAACGAAGGTTTTTAGACCCCGAAACGACGTCTTATGGCCTGAGGCGATAAGTGGGCGTCGAGCGCCTCTGAGTCCCGATTCCGAATTGGGGTCTTATAAGCGATTCCGATAACCGAGCGAAAAGTTATGCCTGTTTGAGCGAAGCGGTGTCCGTATGCGATCGCATCGGCAGCTTGCGACCGCGCTCCCGGAGAGGAATTTGGGCGCCGGACCGGAAATCTCTGAATGCGACCATTTACCGACCGGGTCGAAGTGTCGATTCTGAATTGGAGCCTCGCGGGCGGTTCCGACCGCCGGGCGAATAAATATCCGCGTCCGACCGGAGGGTACGGCTGTCGGTGTACTAGTACACACGCTCCGGGGGGGATTTTGGCCCCGGAACGGAATTCCGCGAAACCAGCGCCTTGTCGACCGTCTCGGAGTGCCGATTCCGAATTGTGGTCACGTAAGCGATTCTGATACCCGTGCGGAAAGTTATGCCCAATTCTTTCGCTGAAGGGGTGGGAATAAACCGGAGGGGGTGACTATATCGGCGTTGTTCCGGCACCCATATCCACGACCTGGGGAGGAGATCTCGTGTCGCGTTGACACGACTTCCGATCGCTGTGACTGGGCGCTCCGCGTGTGGGCTCCGGCAGCGATTCGCATAATCGAGGAGTCGCTACTGCTAAAAAACCTTGGAATACAGGAGATCGTCGGCTAGAATCACAATTTCGGAGTGCGAAACGAAGGTTTTTAGACCCCGAAACGACGTCTTATGGCCTGAGGCGATAAGTGGGCGTCGAGCGCCTCTGAGTCCCGATTCCGAATTGGGGTCTTATAAGCGATTCCGATAACCGAGCGAAAAGTTATGCCTGTTTGAGCGAAGCGGTGTCCGTATGCGATCGCATCGGCAGCTTGCGACCGCGCTCCGCGGAGAGAATTTGGGCGCCGGACCGGAAATCTATGAATTCGACCATTTACCGACCGGGTCGAAGTGCCGATTCTGAATTGGAGCCTCGCGGCGGTTCCGACCGCCGGCGAATAAATATCCGCGTCCGACGGAGGGTACGACTGTCGTGTACTAGTACACACACTCCGGGGGGGATTTTGGCCCCGGAACGGAATTCCGCGAAACCAGCGCCTTGTCCACCGTCTCGGAGTGCCGATTCCGAATTGTGGTCACGTAAGCGATTCTGATACCCGTGCGGAAAGTTATGCCCATTCTTTCGCTGAAGGGGTGGGAATAAACCGAGGAGGTGACTATATCGGCGTTGTTCGGGCACCCATATCCACGACCTGGGGAGGAGATCTCGCGTCGCGTTGAACACGACTTCCGATCGCTGTGACTGGGCGGCTCCGCGTGTGGGCTCCGGCAGCGATTCGCATAATCGAGGGAGTCGCTACTGCTAAAAAACCTTGGAATACAGGGGATCGTCGGCTAGAATCGCAATTTCGGAGTGCGAAACGAAGGTTTTTAGACCCCTAAACGACGTCTTATGGCCTGAGGCGATAATTGGCGTCGAGCGCCTCTGAGTCCCGATTCCGAATTGGGGTCTTATAAGCGATTCCGATATCCGAGCGAAAAGTTATGCCTGTTTGAGCGAAGCGGTGTCCGTATGCGATCGCATCGGCAGCTTGCGACCGCGCTCCCCGGAGGAATTTGGGCGCCGGACCGGAAATCTCTGAATGCGACCATTTACCGACCGGGTCGAAGTGTCGATTCTGAATTGGAGCCTCGCGGGCGGTTCCGACCGCCGGGCGAATAAATATCCGCGTCCGACCGGAGGGTACGGCTGTCGGTGTACTAGTACACACGCTCCGGGGGGGATTTTGGCCCCGGAACGGAATTCCACGAAACCAGCACCTTGTCGACCGTCTCGGAGTGCCGATTCCGAATTGTGGTCACGTAAGCGATTCTGATACCCGTGCGGAAAGTTATGCCCAATTCTTTCGCTGAAGGGGTGGGAATAAACCGGAGGGGGTGACTATATTGGCGTTGTTCCGGCACCCATATCCACGACCTGGGGAGGAGATCTCGTGTCGCGTTGAACACACTTTCGATCGCTGTGACTGGGCGGCTCCGCATGTGGGCTCTGGCAGCGATTCGCATAATCGAGGGAGTCGCTACTGCTAAAAAACCTTGGAATACAGCAGATCGTCGGCTAGAATCACAATTTCGGAGTGCGAAACGAAGGTTTTTAGACCCCGAAACGACGTCTTACGGCCTGAGGCGATAAGTGGGCGTCGAGCGCCTATGAGTCCCGATTCCGAATTGGGGTCTTATAAGCGATTCCGATAACCGAGTGAAAAGTTATGCCTGTTTGAGCGAAGCGGTGTCCGTATGCGATCGCATCGGCAGCTTGCGACCGCGCTCGCGGAGAGGAATTTGGGCGCCGGACCGGAAATCTATGAATTCGACCATTTACGGACCGGTCGAAGTGCCGATTCTGAATTGGAGCCTCGCGGGCGGTTCCGACCGCCGGCGAATAATATCCGCGTCCGACCGGAGGGTACACTGTCGGTGTACTAGTACACACACTCCGGGGGGGGGGGGGGGGATTTTGGCCCCGGAACGGAATTCCGCGAAACCAGCGCCTTGTCCACCGTCTCGGAGTGCCGATTCCGAATTGTGGTCACGTAAGCGATTCTGATACCCGTGCGGAAAGTTATGCCCAATTCTTTCGCTGAAGGGGTGGGAATAAACCGGAGGAGGTGACTATATCGGCGTTGTTCGGGCACCCATATCCACGACCTGGGGAGGAGATCTCGCGTCGCGTTGAACACGACTTCCGATCGCTGTGACTGGGCGGCTCCGCGTGTGGGCTCCGGCAGCGATTCGCATAATCGAGGGAGTCGCTACTGCTAAAAAACCTTGGAATACAGGGGATCGTCGGCTAGAATCGCAATTTCGGAGTGCGAAACGAAGGTTTTTAGACCCCGAAACGACGTCTTATGGCCTGAGGCGATAGGTGGGCGTCGAGCGCCTCTGAGTCCCGATTCCGAATTGGGGTCTTATAAGCGATTCCGATATCCGAGCGAAAAGTTATGCCTGTTTGAGCGAAGCGGTGTCCGTATGCGATCGCATCGGCAGCTTGCGACCGCGCTCCCCGAGAGGAATTTGGGCGCCGGACCGGAAATCTCTGAATGCGACCATTTACCGACCGGTCGAAGTGTCGATTCTGAATTGGAGCCTCGCGGGCGGTTCCGACCGCCGGCGAATAAATATCCGCGTCCGACCGAGGGTACGGCTGTCGGTGTACTAGTACACACGCTCCGGGGGGGATTTTGGCCCCGGAACGGAATTCCACGAAACCACCTTGTCGACCGTCTCGGAGTGCCGATTCCGAATTGTGGTCACGTAAGCGATTCTGATACCCGTGCGGAAAGTTATGCCCAATTCTTTCGCTGAAGGGGTGGGAATAAACCGGAGGGGGTGACTATATTGGCGTTGTTCCGGCACCCATATCCACGACCTGCGGAGGAGATCTCGTGTCGCGTTGAACACGACTTTCGATCGCTGTGACTGGGCGGCTCTGCGTGTGGGCTCTGGCAGCGATTCGCATAATCGAGGGAGTCGCTACTGCTAAAAAACCTTGGAATACAGCAGATCGTCGGCTAGAATCACAATTTCGGAGTGCGAAACGAAGGTTTTTAGACCCCGAAACGACGTCTTACGGCCTGAGGCGATAAGTGGGCGTCGAGCGCCTATGAGTCCCGATTCCGAATTGGGGTCTTATAAGCGATTCCGATAACCGAGTGAAAAGTTATGCCTGTTTGAGCGAAGCGGTGTCCGTATGCGATCGCATCGGCAGCTTGCGACCGCGCTCCCGGAGAGGAATTTGGGCGCCGGACCGGAAATCTCTGAATGCGACCATTTACCGACCGGTCGAAGTGTCGATTCTGAATTGGAGCCTCGCGGGCGGTTCCGACCGCCGGGCGAATAAATATCCGCGTCCGACCGGAGGGTACGGCTGTCGGTGTACTAGTACACACGCTCCGGGGGGGATTTTGGCCCCGGAATGGAATTCCACGAAACTAGCGCCTTGTCGACCGTCTCGGAGTGCCGATTCCGAATTGTGGTCACGTAAGCGATTCTGATACCCGTGCGGAAAGTTATGCCCAATTCTTTCGCTGAAGGGGTGGGAATAAACCGGAGGGGGTGACTATATTGGCGTTGTTCCGGCACCCATATCCACGACCTGGGGAGGAGATCTCGCGTCGCGTTGAACACGACTTCCGATCGCTGTGACTGGGCGGCTCCACGTGTGGGCTCTGGCAGCGATTCGCATAATCGAGGGAGTCGCTACTGCTAAAAAACCTTGGAATACAAGAGATCATCGGCTAGAATCGCAATTTCGGAGTGCGAAACGAAGGTTTTTAGACCCCGAAACGACGTCTTATAGCCTCAGGCGATGAGTGGGCGTCGAGCGCCTCTGAGTCCCGATTCCGAATTGGGGTCTTATAAGCGATTGCGATAATCGAGCGAAAAGTTATGCTGTTTGAGCGAAGCGGTGTCCGTATGCGATCGCATCGGCAGCTTGCGACCGCGCTCCCGGAGAGGAATTTGGGCGCGGACCGGAAATCTCTGAATTCGACCATTTACGGACCGGGTCGAAGTGCCGATTCTGAATTGGAGCCTCGCGGGCGGTTCCGACCCCCGGGCGAATAAAATACCGCATCCGACCGGAGGGTACGACTGTCGGTGTACTAGTACACACGCTCCGGGGGGGATTTTGGCCCCGGAACGGAATTCCGCGAAACCAGCGCCTTGTCGACCGTCTCGGAGTGCCGATTCCGAATTGTGGTCACGTAAGCGATTCTGATACCCGTGCGAAAAGTTATGCCCAATTCTTTCGCTGAAGGGGTGGGAATAAACCGGAGGGGGTGACTATATCGGCGTTGTTCGGGCACCCATATCCACGACCTGGGGAGGAGATCTCGCGTCGCGTTGAACACGACTTCCGATCGCTGTGACTGGGCGGCTCCGCGTGTGGGCTCCGCCAGCGATTCGCATAATCGAGGGAGTCGCTACTGCTAAAAAACCTTGGAATACAGGAGATCGTCGGCTAGAATCGCAATTTCGGAGTGCGAAACGAAGGTTTTTAGACCCCGAAACGACGAGTGGTCGTCGAGCGCCTCTGAGTCCCGATTCCGAATTGGGGTCTTATAAGCGATTCCGATAACCGAGCGAAAAGTTATGCATGTTTGAGCGAAGCGGTGTCCGTATGCGATCGCATCGGCAGCTTGCGATCGCGCTCCCGGAGAGGAATTTGGGAGCCGGACCGGAAATCTCTGAATGCGACCATTTACCGACCGGTCGAAGTGTCGATTCTGAATTGGATCCTCGCGGCGGTTCCGACCGCCGGGCGAATAAATATCCGCGTCCGACCGGAGGGTACGGCTGTCGGTGTACTAGTACACACGCTCCGGGGGGGATTTTGGCCCCAGAACGGAATTCCGCGAAACCAGCGCCTTGTCGACCGTCTCGGAGTGCCGATTCCGAAATGTGGTCACGTAAGCGATTCTGATGCCCGTGCGAAAAGTTATGCCCAATTCTTTCGCTGAAGGGGTGGGAATAAACCGGAGGGGGTGACTATATCGGCGTTGTTCGGGCACCCATATCCACGATCTGGGGAGGAGATCTCGCGTCGTGTTGAACACGACTTCCGATCGCTGTGACTGGGCGGCTCCGCGTGTGGGCTCTGGCAGCGATTCGCATAATCGAGGAGTCGCTACTGCTAAAAAACCTTGGAATACAAGAGATCGTCGGCTAGAATCGCAATTTTGGAGTGCGAAATGAAGGTTTTTAGACCCCGAAACGACGTCTTATAGCCTGAGGCGATAAGTGGGCGTCGAGCGCCTCTGAGTCCCGATTCCGAATTGGGGTCTTATAAGCGATTGCGATAATCGAGCGAAAAGTTATGCCTGTTTGAGCGAAGCGGTGTCCGTATGCGATCGCATCGGCAGCATGCGACCGTGCTCCCGGAGAGGAATTTGGGCGCCGGACCGGAAATCTTTGAATTCGACCATTTACCGACCGGGTCGAAGTGCCGATTCTGAATTGGAGCCTCGCGGGCGGTTCCGACCCCCGGGCGAATAAATATCCGCGTCCGACCGGAGGGTACGACTGTCGGTGTACTAGTACACACGCTCCGGGGGGGATTTTGGCCCCGGAACGGAATTCCGCGAAACCAGTGCCTTGTCGAACGTCTCGGAGTGCCGATTCCGAATTGTGGTCACGTAAGCGATTCTGATACCCGTGCGGAAAGTTATGCCCAATTCTTTCGCTGAAGGGGTGGGAATAAACCGGAGGGGGTGACTATATCGGCGTTGTTCGGGCACCCATATCCACGATCTGGGGAGGAGATCTCGCGTCGCGTTGAACACGACTTCCGATCGCTGTGACTGGGCGGCTCCGCGTGTGGGCTCCGCCAGCGATTCGCATAATCGAGGGAGTCGCTACTGCTAAAAAACCTTGGAATACAGCAGATCGTCGGCTAGAATCGCAATTTCGGAGTGCGAAACGAAGGTTTTTAGACCCCGAAACGACGTCTTATAGCCTGAGGCAATAAGTGGGCGTCGAGCGCCTCTGAGTCCCGATTCCGAATTGGCATCTTATAAGCGATTCCGATAACGAGCGAAAAGTTATGCCTGTTTGAGCGAAGCAGTGCCCGTATGCGATCGCATCGGCAGCTTGCGACCGTGCTCCCGGAGAGGAATTTGGGCGCCGGACCGGAAATCTCTGAATCGACCATTTACAGACCGGTTGAAGTGCCGATTCTGAATTGGGGCCTCGCGGGCGGTTCCGACCACCGGGCGAATAAATATCCGCGTCCGACCGGAGGGTACGGCTGTCGGTGTACTAGTACACACGCTCCGGGGGGGATTTTGGCCTCGGAACAGAATTCATTGAAACCAGCGCCTTATCGACCGTCTCGGAGTGCCGATTCCGAATTGTGGTCACGTAAGCGATTCTGATACCCGTGCGGAAAGTTATGCCCAATTCTTTCGCTGAAGGGGTGGGAATAAACCGGAGGGGGTGACTATATCGGCGTTGTTCCGGCACCCATATCCACGACCTGGGGAGGAGATCTCGCGTCGCGTTGAACACGACTTCCGATCGCTGTGACTGGGCGGCTCCGCGTGTGGGCTCCGGCAGCGATTCGCATAATCGAGGGAGTCGCTACTGCTAAAAAACCTTGGAATACAGCAGATCGTCGGCTAGAATCGCAATTTTGGAGTGCGAAACGAAGGTTTTTAGACCCCGAAACGACGTCTTATAGCCTGAGGCGATAAGTGGGCGTCGAGTGCCTCTGAGTCCCGATTCCGAATTGGCGTCTTATAAGCGATTCCGATAACCGAGCGAAAAGTTATGCCTGTTTGAGCGAAGCGGTGTCCGTATGCGATCGCATCGGCAGCTTGCGACCGCGCTCCTGGAGAGGAATTTGGGCGCCGGACCGGAAATCTCTGAATTCGACCATTTACAGACCGGGTTGACGTGCCGATTCTGAATTGGGGCCTCGCGAGCGGTTCCGACCACCGGGCGAATAAATATCCGCGTCCGACCGTAGGGTACGGCTGTCGGTGTACTAGTACATACGCTCCGGGGGGGATTTTGGCCTCGGAACGGAATTCAGCGAAACCAGCGCCTTGTCGACCGTCTCGGAGTGCCGATTCCGAATTGTGGTCACGTAAGCGATTTGATGCCCGTGCGAAAAGTTATGCCCAATTCTTTCGCTGAGGGGTGGGAATAACCGGAGGGGGTGACTATATCGGCGTTGTTCGGGCACCCATATCCACGACCTGGGGAGGAGATCTCGCGTCGCGTTGAACACGACTTCCGATTGCTGTGACTGGGCGGCTCCGCGTGTGGGCTCCGCAGCGATTCGCATAATCGAGGGAGTCGCTACTGCTAAAAAACCTTGGAATACAGAGATCGTCGGCTAGAATCGCAATTTCGGAGTGCGAAACGAAGGTTTTTAGACCCCGAAATGACGTCTTATTGCCTGAGGCGATAAGTGGGCGTCGAGCGCCTCTGAGTCCCGATTCTGAATTGGCGTCTTATAAGCAATTCCGATAACCGAGCGAAAAGTTATGCCTGTTTGAGCGAAGCGGTGTCAGTATGCGATCGCATAGCTTGCGAGCGCAGCTTGCGACCGCGCTCCCGGAGAGGAATTTGGGCGCCGGACCGGAAATCTCTGAATTCGACCATTTACAGACCGGGTTGAAGTGCCGATTCTGAATTGGGGCCTCGCGGGCGGTTCCGACCACCGGGCGAATAAATATCCGCGTCCGACCGGAGGGTACGGCTGTCGGTGTACTAGTACACACGCTCCGGGGGGGATTTTGGCCTCGGAACGGAATTCAGCGAAACCAGCGCCTTGTCGACCGTCTCGGAGTGCCGATTCCGAATTGTGGTCACGTAAGCGATTCTGATACCCGTGCGGAAAGTTATGCCCAATTCTTTCGCTGAAGGGGTGGGAATAAACCGGAGGGGGTGACTATATCGGCGTTGTTCCGGCACCCATATCCACGACCTGGGGAGGAGATCTCGCGTCGCGTTGAACACGACTTCCGATCGCTGTGACTGGGCGGCTCCGCGTGTGGGCTCCGCCAGCGATTCGCATAATCGAGGGAGTCGCTACTGCTAAAAAACCTTGGAATACAGGAGATCGTCGGCTAGAATCGCAATTTCGGAGTGCGAAACGAAGGTTTTTAGACCCCGAAATGACGTCTTATGGCCTGAGGCGATAAGTGGGCGTCGAGCGCCTCTGAGTCCCGATTCTGAATTGGCGTCTTATAAGCAATTCCGATAACCGAGCGAAAAGTTATGCCTGTTTGAGCGAAGCGGTGTCCGTATGCGATCGCATCGGCAGCTTGCGACCGCGCCCCCGGAGAGGAATTTGGGCGCCGGACCGGAAATCTCTGAATTCGACCATTTACGGACCGGGTCGAAGTGCCGATTCTGAATTGGAGCCTCGCGGGCGGTTCCGACCGCCGGGCGAATAAATATCCGCGTCCGACCGGAGGGTACGGCTGTCGGTGTACTAGTACACACGCTCCGGGGGGGATTTTGGCCCCGGAACGGAATTCCGCGAAACCAGCGCCTTGTCGACCGTCTCGGAGTGCCGATTCCGAATTGTGGTCACGTAAGCGATTCTGATACCCGTGCGGAAAGTTATGCCCAATTCTTTCGCTGAAGGGGTGGGAATAAACCGGAGGGGGTGACTATATCGGCGTTGTTCGGGCACCCATATCCACGACCTGGGGAGGAGATCTCGCGTCGCGTTGAACACGACTTCCGATCGCTGTGACTGGGCGGCTCCGCGTGTGGGCTCCGCCAGCGATTCGCATAATCGAGGGAGTCGCTACTGCTAAAAAACCTTGGAATACAGAAGATCGTCGTCTAGAATCGCAATTTCGGAGTGCGAACGAAGGTTTTTAGACCCCGAAACGACGTCTTATGGCCTGAGGCAATAAGTAGGCGTCGAGCGCCTCTGAGTCCCGATTCCGAATGGGGTCTTATAAGCGATTCCGATAACCGAGCGAAAAGTTATGCCTGTTTGAGCGTAGCGGTGTCCGTATGCGATCGCATCGGCAGCTTGCGACCGCGCTCCCGGAGAGGA
This sequence comes from Colocasia esculenta, assembly GCA_014218235.1. Classification (NCBI taxonomy): domain Eukaryota; kingdom Viridiplantae; phylum Streptophyta; class Magnoliopsida; order Alismatales; family Araceae; genus Colocasia; species Colocasia esculenta. The sequence continues at coordinate 35,954 of JACBKR010001073.1, read as the reverse complement.
ATTTGGGCGCTGGACCGGAAATCTCTGAATGCGACCATTTACCGACCGGGTCGAAGTGTCGATTCTGAATTGGAGCCTCGCGGGCGGTTCCGACCGCCGGGCGAATAAATATCCGCGTCCGACCGGAGGGTACGGCTGTCGGTGTACTAGTACACACGCTCCGGGGGGGATTTTGGCCCCGGAACGGAATTCCGCGAAACCAGCGCCTTGTCGACCGTCTCGGAGTGCCGATTCCGAAATGTGGTCACGTAAGCGATTCTGATGCCCGTGCGAAAAGTTATGCCCAATTCTTTCGCTGAAGGGGTGGGAATAAACCGGAGGGGGTGACTATATCGGCGTTGTTCGGGCACCCATATCCACGACCTGGGGAGGAGATCTCACGTCTCGTTGAACACTACTTCCGATCGCTGTGACTGGGCGGCTCCGCGTGTGGCTCCGCCAGCGATTCGCATAATTGAGGGAGTCGCTACTGCTAAAAAACCTTGGAATACAGGAGATCGTCGGCTAGAATCACAATTTCGGAGTGCGAAACGAAGGTTTTTAGACCCCGAAACGACGTCTTATGGCCTGAGGCAATAAGTGGGCGTCGAGCGCCTCTGAGTCCCGATTCCGAATTGGGGTCTTATAAGCGATTCCGATAACCGAGCGAAAAGTTATGCCTGTTTGAGCGAAGCGGTGTCCGTATGCGATCGCATCGGCTGCTTGCGACTGCGCTCCCGGAGAGGAATTTGGGCGCCAGACCGGAAATCTCTGAATGCGACCATTTACCGACCGGGTCGAAGTGCCGATTCTGAATTGGAGCCTCGCAGGCGGTTCCGACCCCCGGGCTAATAAATATCCGCGTCCGACCGGAGGGTACGGCTGTCGGTGTACTAGTACACACGCTCCGGGGGGATTTTGGCCCCGAAACGGAATTCAGCGAAACCAGCGCCTTGTCGACCGTCTCGGAGTGCCGATTCCGAATTGTGGTCACGTAAGCGATTCTGATACCCGTGCGGAAAGTTATGCCCAATTCTTTCGCTGAAGGGGTGGGAATAAACCGGAGGGCTAGAATCATTGTCGATTAGAACAAGGACTAAAGAAAATAACAACATTTATAGGGACAATAATCAAAATATGCTATGAATGGTGATAACTTTATTGATAGTGATCAACTTCACTAATTTTAACACATCACTCTTTTCATGACCACTACATCAATTTACTATGTCCTTTATATAGTACCTATCTTGACTATTAAATTGACTAGAAACTAAAGAAAAATACAACAAACTCTAACACTAGTTTTTTAGAATAGTTAGGACGCTCTTCACTCTTGATTGTTTCTATATGTGGATTTCTGTATAAACGTTGATGGGGCATCCAAAGGTAAACCAGGAAATTGTGGTGGTGGTGGGTGCATTCGTGACTCTCATGGTAAATTGTTGGCTGCTTTAATTTGCAAACTTCTATGGTCAAGGTAATAGCCTTATTGCTGAGACTCGTGCACTCTGTGATGGTCTGCGCCTGGCAAACTTCCTTGGAGTCCGCCTCTCTGCTATCTACTTGGATTCGCGATCACTTGTTCTTTCTCTCCGCCAAAATAAATGCATATCTTGGCAAATTTTCAGATGGTGGCGCATGGTGAAAGATCTACTGCATGAAGATTTTAGTTCTATCTCTCATGTCTTCTGGGAAACTAATCAAGTGGCGGACAAACTTGCCAACCATGCAATCGCTTATAGGAGTAACCAGGTTTTTTGGGGCACTCTTTGTCTCCCACATTCTTGTAAGGGGCCTTTACTCATTGACAAATCTGGCCTTCTGAATGTTAGGCTGTCCTGATGGTATGCCCCTGAGTTGCTGTACTTTTGACTCATTATATATCAATTTTTTGGCCCAGGTTAGTTCGCTGGTGGAGTGGGTCCATTCTCCCCCCCAGGGGAGGGTGCACTCTCCTAGTTGAGACCTTGAGGACCTCTTACTTAAAAAAAAAAGTTACCAAAAAATCACAAATTAAAATAGGGTGAGTAAAATGCTCACTAGAATTTATTTCTCTGTGCCATACAATCTTTAAGTAGTTAATGCTTTAACAAGTTGGAACAATTAATGACATGGTAACGATGAAAACTCAATTCAATCAAAAGTAAATCATCAACGCAAGACATAAGTGTAAGAATGACAATGAACTATCAAGATATAAATAGATCATCAAAAGATTTCAAGTATATGAACCAAGAGATAGCTTTGTAAAAATCAATGACATGTAACAAGAAAAATGATGTAGAGTTGGTAATATCATGATATAATATCCACAAGGAAATAAGTACAAGTTAAACAACATATCAAACATTAATTCACAAATTGATTGTCATAAATTAATCTAGAATGTTAGTACTTTGGTGCAATGTCACACCATAGTCAATCAACTCCTGCGGACTGTAATACTTCTGGGTGCTCCTTCCATGACCAGATCGACCCCATTAATGGCAGGCGTTGAGTTTTTAAATTGGCGATCTATGTAATATCCATACAACCTTTGTTTAATGGCCAAGCAAATTCCAAAAAATAAATTTATGTAATGAAACTTATAGATTACATGTTTTTCACGAAATTCATGATAGGGAAGAAGCTCTAAATGTGACAGAATTGAAATCACCCTAATTCGTAAAAAAAATATAGGTAGGTTCTACACAATCTGGATATGCTACTGAAGAAGATAGTTTAGTGTACTTGCATACAATGGTACATTTTAAGATGTGACCTGCTTGGATATAGTGGCACATTTAAAGATACAACTATCACCTATGGTGCATTAAGAGTAGAGACGTGGTCATCACCTCTGGTGCATTCAATATGTGACTAGGGGGTCAGGTGCTTTTCGAAATGCGGTGATGAGTCTAGGCACATTCGATGAAATAGGATATAAATCATTCTATGACTTGTAGAAGTGTGTCTTGAGAGTTTGACAAAATTTTAGAAAGTGACTTTTTTAATTTAAACAACCTACTCAATAACCATGCGGAATCTATGGTTATGAGCTGAGTCTTACGGAGATTCTGATGAAGAATTAAGTTTCAATCTGATAGGAATTTCTAGTGGAGACTTCTAATTTCACCGAGGGATGTTCACAGTTCGTAACAAATAATTGACGATTTCGGTGAAATGCAAATACACTCTTTATAATCACATAAACCATATAATTTAAAGTATGAAAGAAAGCTATTATAGATAGAAGAAACTAGAGCATGGAATTAAAGCACATAAAGAATAGTTTAAAGAATCTCTTCAACTGTGAAAAATCCAAATGATAAGGTCACGATAAGATCAAACATAACATGACTTAGAAAGGTTATCTCTCAATTAATCATGTGCATTAAGAGATTTAACACATATTTGGATCTTTATATAACATAATTAGGTAGAAACATGCATTAAGTATTGAAAGGTACTATTTTAAGAAAAGAATAGTTTTTTAAAAGAGAATCTAAACATGCCTTAGGATATTGATGCATTATTAAAGTGGTCAAGGTACACAGTACGTTAGGTTTAACTTACACAATATATTCCTGTGGCACGACTCGCGACAACTCATTAAAAATGCGGCTTGGGTGATCGACGTGTCTTAATACAGTGAATGTTTTCTGACATTCTTCGGCCTAAAATTCAAAATCCATAATATGTAATGGTTTTAAAAGAGGAAAAACACATGAAACTCATGGATGCATGCTACTAAACCTATAGGAATGTTTAAATAAGATCAAACTAAGGGATTAACTAGTTATGAATGGATTTAATGAAATATGAATGAATGGAAAAGCTCAACCTAATTCAAAAAATACATGTAAAATGCACAATAGAAATAGGGAAAAACATGATTTGGATGAATTAGACGTTGATGAGATCCTACAAGGATGTTTAGTTAAATTAGACTTGAGAAAATGCCTATCTTTTGGTGATTTAAGTGAAAAGGATGATGAAGGACGTAGAACAAGAGGAACCATCCAAGGAATTCATTTGTGATCTCCTCCACCAATCCATTTTTATCCACGCCCAGCAACCTCCCAAAAGTAGTTTGGGTTGGCCAAGAGAGGGTTTATGCGTTTATTTATAAGACTATGGTTCTAAATAATCTCACTAGGACTCAAACTCTAAGGCAGAGAAAAAGTTATGTTTTTACTTGGTTTTGGAGTTTTGATACCCTAGTTTCGTTAGGATTTGATAGGGAAATGTAATTTCCTAGTAAGTTAGGATTTAGCTTCCATCCATGGCCCATTAAGCTTAGGTTTAAACTCGTTTGACCTATTTTATCAATGGATTTTTAGGTATTATGAATTTTTAATGGTTATCTTCTTAAGCTTTTCTTTGGCCCATTTTATACTTATAATCTTCCATTAAACTTTTATTTGTTTGATTTTAAATTTATTCTATAAGAAATTTTTACTCATCCTCATTTTTTAAAATCTAAGTTGCTATAAAAGCATTCAAATAAACATAAAGATAATCGAGTGAACATACTGGTGCTCGAATAGCCATGAAAAATGATCAAATAACTATTAATAGTAATCAAATACTATAACATTAAGTATATTGGTATTCACCAACTATTTGATTACAAACGAAAATATATGAGTATTACCAGGGGTGTCTTCCCTCGACCCCTCACCATCTTCTCACACCCCCTCTCTTCGCCACAACCTACATGGCCTTCCTCTTGGCACGGATCCTACCTTCCCCCCAGAGTCGACCCTTCCATTGGTAGGGCTAGCATGGACAGGTTGCTAGTTGCTTGACACTCCTTCTGCTCCAGCCTTGAAGAGTCTCGCGCCGTCGCTGTCGCACTTGAACGAGTTAGGCCCTACCTTGACGAGATCCACTAATGGCTCCCCTCCTAGATGTCGTTGTTTGCCCCATCGGCCCATCTACACCCACGGGGAGGCCATTGTCACCATGGGTTGCCACATCGATCACATCGTGAGTCTTGCTAAGGGAGAAGGTATAGTACATGCAAAGGATCCGACCCCGATCTTTGACTACTATAGTAGGCCTATGCCACCACCATCCACAACGGCATGGTGGAGTGTGAGTAATACTAAGAAAGTATTATTCAATAATCGATTAAGGTTCAGATACTTAGGATACAATTCAATTCATTATTTTTTGACACTATGTAAATACTTTAAAGAATATGTAAGTAATTCATGTATTCAAATAATCGAGCAATTTATTTGCAAGTAATTTATAAGAATTCAAATAATCAAAGCATTAAGATAAATATATATGAAAGTATAAATAATATTTTCTTAATAAATTAAAATCTTAGGAGAGTTAAAAATTTTAAATAATATTTTATTAATCACTAAAAACTTTCAAAGAGTATTGCAACAGAAGGATCTGTCTGCACCTATTTTGGCCACCAGGGCACCATTGGGCTGGCAGCCCAGAAGATGGGAGCAGCCCTATACGGCCCAAGAGCAGACAACATGTAGCAGTAATAGCTAATGGCATGCATAATTAATACATAAAAAGGAGGGGCTACCTTGGGCTGGGGACTTTGCCACCTCAGCCCTCAAAAGGTGGGCTTTAAAAACCCCCTTTTCCCATGCAAAAAGGCATCGAATACACATAAGAAACCAGCGACAGCAGAAGGGAAATGGTTCCTGGTGGCTTGCGGTAGAAGCTTCTTCCTGAAGGCTGCAAAGAGAGAAGAGGGGGAGAGATTCCGAGAGAGAGGAAGAGAGCTAGGGGTCCAATTTTCTAGGCTTCTCTCCATTTTGTTATCTGTGTTTTATCTTGTACTCCCCCCTTGGGATGAGATCATGAAATAGATGTGCATGCATACATGTCTCCTTGGTGATATTTGTGCTTCCATGCATGCTTGTGGAAATGGAAAATTTTAACTTTTAAAAATCTATTTTATCATTGTTTTCTCATGTTCTCATGGATGCATGCGTATTGCGAATCCAAATCCCATCGAATGCTACGTGAGCAATGACGACGTGAGATGAATCCACAATTCGCGCAGCGCGGGCGTGCCAGTCACCGAAGTGACAACCAAATGGTTTGCCTCCGAGAGTCGGAGGGCTTTAGGTCTATTGTGCGCGCCGTTTGACTTCGTCAAACGAAAGTGGAGTGTCGGGTCCTGGACCAAAATCCCGCCATTGCCTAAACGCAACGACGTTAATTACATCCCTCTGGAGGGAAAACCCTTGATTATCGCCAGAAATTAGAAAGCCTTGTGGCCTTGATACGGAGACATCCGATGAAAAGTGCAACTTAAAACTAGGCCGGAATGATAACAACACGATGCCTACTCGAGGTTGCCGGGTCTTTTAATTAGATGTGATTGAGTCTTTTTACCCATTTGCCCATTGATTCTTTTCATTGGCATGAAAACATTCTCAAATCAGTCTCTTGCTCTTTTGAAAACACATTTGCTCTTTTATTACAACAGGCTCTCATTTGGGTCTTTTGTTCTTTTGAAAATGTGAGATGATCTATTTGCTTTTCTTATTACAGAGAATTCTATTTTGGTCTTTTGAAAACATGAGATGGCCCATTTGCTCATTTGTGTCAAAAAAAAGTAGTTTTCATTTATCCTTTTATTTCATTTGAGACATGTAAAAAAAAAGGAGTTAGCCTATTGGCTTATTTTTTTACTTTTATCATGAGAAGATCTCTTTGGTTTAAGCTCTTGTTCTTTTAAAACATGTGCAACGTAAAGGTCCTTTGATTTGCCCATTTGTTGCCCTCATGATTAAACATTCTTAATTAGCTCTCTTATTCTTTTGAAAGGGTGCAACGTGGTTCTATTCGCGATTTGGCGCCACTCCACTGGACTTCGGGGTTTCTTTTAAGAGAGAAAGGGACCCTTGCCGATTCGACCTTCATGGCAAAATCCGGCAGCATCTCCCCTTATCTTGGTTGATAAGGGGAGAGCACGGTACACGCCACCGGAATGGAGGCAGTACCAGAAGAGAGGGTACATGTCAAGTAATGACATAACCCCAATGGCACATGGCACCAACCCCCAAGGCAAGCCTTTGGTGGGGGGGGTATCACCATGACCACACAAATACCCAACGGTAAGTGAAACATGTGCGGGCCCATATGCCCAGGCATAGACATCACGCTGTCCAACCCGGGTTTAAATGGGCTTCTCACCGTCCATTGTCCATTTCTTTGGCCTGAACCACGTAAAGCATGGTTTAACTTCCATGGCTCGGCCAAGGGTGGGGGCTGCCTGCCGATTCGGCAGGCCTGTTCGAGGCTGCCGAATCAGAAGGGCACCCACAGGGCTGATCAGCTGAAACCCCCTTTTTTTTTGTGGGCCAAGAGTCAACATTTGAAGTTGGTCTTTACCCATATAGGGGCAGTCTTGGGCCCAAGGGCAGGCCTATTGGGCTGTCCACTATGGATGCTAAGTGTGGGGGCATGAGCATTAGGTGCTCAACCCTTGGCTTGCAAGTGGACATCTCTAAGCATGAAATCCCTTAATGGCCATCTAGAGCCACAGAAAACCTGAACCTTAGGAGGTCAAAACATGGATCTAATGGGTCTCTTGTAGGGGATGCTAAGCAAGAAGGCATGGGCATTGGTTGCCCAACCTCTTGGCTAGCACTATGGAAGCATTTTTTAAGGCAAATGGGCCCATTTTGGGGGCGGTTTTAACAGTGAAAATCTGAGCTCTTAGGGGGTCAAACAGGGGGTTTAATGGGGTCTTTTGCATGCAATGCCAAGCTTGGAGCATGGGCATTGATTGCCCAACTCATTTGCTAGCAAGGGGACATGCTCCCAAGGTAGAAAACATGCACATTGGGGCTGTTCTAAACAGTGGAAAACCTGCACTTTTAAGGATCAAAACAGCAAGTTAATGGGTCTCTTACATAAGGTGCTAAGCAAGGAGGCATGAGCATGGATTGCTCAACCTCTTGGCTAGCAAAGGGGTATGTCCCAAGGGTGGAAAGCACACGAAATGGGTCCTTTAAACATCAGAAAATCTGAACTCTTTTGAGGGGAAAACAGTGAAGAAGACCCCATTTATGAAGGCCCAAACAGTGAGAAAGACCCCTCTCTTGAAGGCATACAATGGGCCCATGTAGACTCCAAGAGAGGGAGCGGCCCAAGTAATGCAAGGGGACTGTTTAGGGGCCCTTAGAACAGTCAAGATTTCTCATAAATGGGAAGAAAGAACAGTGAGCAAACCTCCCATTCCTTTAAGGAAAGCCATGGGAGATTTGTTCTTTAGGAGGCCCAAACAAGGCCCATATAGCCCCATCCTCTCAAACCTCATTTATTGAGGCATGAAGAGGTATGGAGGTCTCATGTGTGCCCTTTGGATGAGAGGAGGTTCACCATATAAAAGTGGTTCCTCACCATCCCGTAGCCCTTTAGTAGCATCAAAACCAAAAAAAAAAAAAGATTTAAACTCATGCAAACATTGAATGCAAGAGAGTGAGGGAATGATGCATCATAAAACACAAGGGACAAAAGGACATAAAATGCTCCTTTTTCTATTGATAAGAAGAAGAGAGGGAGTACAAAGTACAAAGGAAAGAACCAAAGAAGAAGGGGAAAAGGAATCCCACGCAACCTCACATCTCTCTCCCTTCTCTCTTTCTCATCTCATGACAAGACCACTCATAAATGTGGTGTCTCTTCCTCCTCTCTTTCTCTCTTTTCTTTCCCTTTTCCCTCACCTTTTTGCCTTGCAAAGAAGCTTCACGGGGCACTTGGAGGGAGAGGAGAAGAAGGTTGCAGCAGCAGCCCGTTGGAGATGAAGAAGCCTCCCTTCTTTCCCTCTTTTTCTTCTTGCCCAAGCACCCAGCCGAGCCCTTCCCTTCTTCTCTTTTTTTTTTCTATTTTCTGCCCTCTCCTCTTTACGCAGGAACCAGCCAGCCCCTTTTCTTCCTCTTAGAAGACTCTAGAAGGCCACCCAAAGAGGCCCAAGCAGCCCTCTGCCCCTCCCTGTGCAGACCCCTCCTTTTTGCCATTTTAGGCAACCACTTTTGGGAGGTGTTGCTCTTGCTTATGCTCACCTCCCTACCTTTTCCATGGTGAGATGGGGTGTGTACATGGGCTTCAAAGATATGGGCCAAATAGATGGGCCATGTGGGAGGAGCCCATTTCTCATGCTCTTGGAGTGTGGCGGAATTGGGCCGGCTTGGTGGGCCCATTAGCGCCTTCTTTTTTTAGGTGTCCACAATGCTTTACTCTTCTTCCTCCTTTGGATGTTGGTTTGCTTCCTTTTACCTGTGATGCATTTATGAGGGCATACCTGAAAGGTGCTGAAGAGGGTCACATGGCATTCGGTTCCATGGGTTGCCTTGTGATCCTTCTCCCCTCATTTTAATATGCCCCCCTTTCTTTTCTATCTGCCTATTCTTCGTGGAGCTGAGAAGTGAAAGGTCCTCACACACCCACCGAACTGGGCATCCCCTCATACCCATCTATGGTATGCAAGGGATCATACAGTCACATTCATATCCGGATTTGCTTTAAGAGAACCTATTTGGCCACCTTTTTGGACATTTCTCTTCCCTCTTCCCCTCTACAGAACTATGTGTTTCTGCTGCAAAGCCCACCGATTCACCCCTCTTCCTCTTTACTGAACTGTGGTGTTTTCTGCTGTGAAGCCACCGTTCAGGCTTGATTCGGTGGCCCTGCGTAGTGCCACCGATTCAGGTACTATACCCTCTTCCCCCAAAGCATATGTGATCTGGTGGCCCTTGAAGCCACCGATTTTTAAACATACGTTATGAAGAGTTGAACAAAAAATAGTACATTGTCCCGATGTGACGATCTATCGGTTTTGCCCTGTCTTTCGGTCTCGGCATATATCGGTCCTCTCCCGGGTACGTCTCGGGAACTGGTGCTGTGTGCCGTGGTGTTGGTGCTTCCGGCATTCACACCATTGTTGTACCGTCTCCATCGTGGTCCTGCCGTATTTTTCCCCCGCAATTTGAATCGGTGGCCTTGCTCTCACGTGATTTCCTCACTTGGAATCGGTGGCCTTCATAAATTAACATAGTTTCAAAAGAACCTTAAAAGTTGTCTACCCAGTAGCAAATTGAATCGGTGACCCGAATACATGAAACGGTGACTTGTTCAGCCACCGAATACGTGAAACGTGTTCAGGCCACCGAATATGTGAAACGGTGACCTGTTTAGGCCACCGAATACCTGAAACGGTGACCTGTTCAGGCTACTGAATACATGAAATGGTGACATGTTTAGGCCACCGAATACATGAAACGATGACCTGTTCAGGCCACCGAATACGGAAAATGGTGACCTGTTCAAGCCACCGAATACATGAAACAGTGACATGTTTAGACCACGAATACATGAAATGGTGACTTGTTCAGGCCACCGAATACATGAACTGGTGGCCTATTCAGGCCACTGAATCTGTGAACTGGTGACCCTGTGCAATGCCACCGAATTGGACCTGTCACCGTATCTAAGGTGCCACCGAATTAATTTGTCACCATTTCAGCTCGGGGCCACCGTTTTGACCTGTAGACCACCGTTCAACCTCAAAAGGGTCTTTCTGTGAGATGCGCAGAGATCTGGCAACCTGTTGAGCCAATGACCGTCCCGTGTACCATGGGATTCGATACAAGTCTTGTGTTCTTCCACTTTTACTGATGATTTTCGAGCATACTTATGCTGACATGGCCGTCGGGTAACATATGTTGTGATCCGGCATCATTGGCAAATATCATGTCGCCACCGTTTGGCGAACATTGTCCCGCGGCGTCACCTCGGGTTCATAGGTGGGCGTACCTGGGCACTACCCCGACATACGTGGGCAAGGGTGGTTGCCATTAAGTCGGATCGTATGTCACGATCGGGTTTTCTGTCGATCTGAACTTTCTCTCTACGGCCGTAACCTTATCGGCTTATGTTATATGCACACATGCGTGAATGAATGAGATGAACAAAGGCCGGCATGGTATACGTCACCCGATCAACGTGTCAAACACGAGAACAAATAAATGAGGCAAATAACAGAAATGATAATTACAATAATAATAGAAAATAATAATAATAACTGAATAGAAATCACCAGCAATGAAATAATAAATGAAAACATTAACAGACATTAACATGACAAAAAAGATGATGAACAAAATAATAATAATAACTGAATAGAAATCACCAGCAATGAAATAATAAATGAAAACATTAACAGACATTAACATAGCATACCCTTGTGGAGCTGCCACCGATTCACCAGCCCCACCGTTTCAGCCCTCCACCTACACATAGCCACAGGCCCACAACCACCGGATCACCTATATCAGCCCCCAGCCGCCACCATTCTACACTTAACTACAACCACCGTTCTAGCCTCCTGTGCACACGCACAGACTCCCAAGCACACCCACCATTTCAAACCAAACATGCACATACCCCATATTAACTCCACCGTTCAAATCCAAATATGCACACACCTGTATGCATCATCTCCTCCCCATTATCTAAACAACCAAATAGCAAATGCAATAAAATCAATAAGAGAACAGCTAATGAAACATCAAAAGGATTCAAAATATAAATATAAATGAATAAATCAATTATCTACACAAATTCAATTGTTACAATCAAGTAAATAAATACAACATGATCAACTCTATTAAAAATAATTTCAAAGAAACCCAAAGTCAAAAAAAAATATCAATCAAACAATCTTAAATAAAAGAAATCAAATAGAATAATTCTGGGTTAAGCTTCTAACCTGAAACAAAATTCAAATAAATTGCAAATTTAAATAAATTAAGAGAACTAAACGAAGAGACACTTGAAATCAAATAAAGTCCCACATCAAATCAAATAATCAAGAGTTAAATTAAATCAAAGAACAACAGATAAAAGATAATCCCAATAAGAATCAAGCACAATGGAAAATGCAAGAGATCAAAAGAACAAAAATAAATCAAATCAAATAATGTTGAAATCAACTCAACCCCATTAATAATTCTGAAATAACATCAAAATACGTCGGGTGTTATCTTTTGGTCGTCTCGCGTTAGACGCAATTAAATTTACATCTTTACGCATACCTTTTATCGGATGTTTTCGTTACATGCTATTAGATTCTTTATTTTGGCGATTAATCAAGAGTTTTCTCTCTTAGAGAGATGTAATTAACATTGTTGCGCTCAGGTAACGGGGGGATCTTGGTCCCAACCCGATCTCTACTTTCGTTTGACGAAGTCAAATGACGCGCAAATAGACCCAAAGTTCTTCGACTCTCGGAGGCAGAACATGTTGTCGCTTCGGCGACTGACATGCCTGCGCTATGCGATTGCAGATTCATCTCTCGTCATTATCGCTCAGTAGCATCCGACGAGACTTAAATTCGCATATACATGCATACACATGAGAACATGATAAAAAAACTTTTAAATTTTAAAATAATTGTGATAGATCATAAATCCATTTTCACAGGATCTTATTTCAATCCAATCAAACCAAGTTACATAACACATCATAGCGAAGAACACCGAAGATGCATATGAAAGCAACTGAAGGAAATAAAGAAGATCTAACAAACACATACATAATAGGATAGCAACCTGGGACTCTGGGAGATCATGATCCAAACAGGATGGGTCTTCACCCAGTCGCATCTTGTTTGGGATCACAGCAAACACCGTCTGCTCACTTGCATGCGATCGATGCATGTTATTTCTACATCATAGTTTAATAGACTGTTCCACCTTGGCATCTGCAATCTGGTGTGCACCTGGTCCGCCATAGAAGAAAAAATACCCCCAAGGGCCGTCCTTGTTCTTGCCTACTAGCAGGTTATAGCAGTCGCAGCTCGAAGTCACCTGTACTCTCTGGTCACTGGGAGGGGTATATGTGTAGGAATTGTGATCACCAACCTGAACGTTTCTGAAGAAACTAGCTTTCTTGAAGCCTTCGGAAGCGACATGGCCGCTGCCCATCTCTGTGATGTTCTCCACGTCGCTCGTTATCCAGTTGGTAGCTTCACCTCCAAACACAAGAGCACTTGCACCGTCTGCAGTTGCTGGCACCAGTTCCTTTGGCCAATACCCCATCGCAGTTCCTTGTAGATATACCCACCAGTTCCGGTCTGAGGATCCTGCGCAAGAGCGACGATAGAAGAAGATAGAAGTTTGCATATGGTTAATGGAAAGTTATTATTATTATTATTAAAAGGCTAAAGATGGCCGAAGTATTTTATTAATAAACATAGAGTCTGACAACCAGAGGTGTAGCCTAATACAGATCAAAAGTATAACAAAGTCAATCTAAAATTCCATAGATGATCTATCTTATAAATATTCTCAACTTTAGCAAGGTCAGCAACAGACGACAGTTTCATCCGTAAGTCTAAAGTTGGAGCTTGAACTGGCATATTTAATGCATCTATTGGGCCCACTGGTTACGAGAACGTTCCCGGGTGATCGATAAGCAAATCCTTACACCCCCTTTGCAAGTTGGACGTGAGAGACGACGGCCACTGTAAGACGACCCATTGGAAGGGAGATTAGAGTTGACTCCATAGTTGACTTATCTAGAGTGGTTGGTGACTTACGCACCATTTGAGCAAATGTCATGAGAGTGGATTGGTGAACAGAAGAGGGATCTGCGACAATTTCCTCCACTTGCACTTCATTCTCTCCATGCAAACCATTCTGTTTGATAACCATGTCGCCTGTGTAATCTTCTTAGGCCCATAAATGGCCCATCATCGTTAGCAGATCCGGCCAAAGGAGAAGGCCCATGGTCTTCAGCAATTCTGGGCAATAGGAACTTGGAAACTGGCAAAGGACAACTTGCCTTCGTTGGGAGCAAATATCTTTCACTGTCCAAAAGATTCGCTTCGAAAAACCAGGGAGAGCAATGGTTGTCACTGGAGGCGCCAACACGCGGGCATCACCAGCGGAAAAGACTTATCTAGAGTGGTTGGTGACTTACGCACCATCTGAGCAAATGTCATGGGAGTGGATTGGTGAACAGAAGAGGGATCTGCGACAATTTCCTCCACTTGCACTTCATTCTCTCCATGCAAACCATTCTGTTTGATAACCATGTCGCCTGTGTAATCTTCTTAGGCCCATAAATGGCCCATCATCGTTAGCAGATCCGGCCAAAGGAGAAGGCCCATGGTCTTCAGCAATTCTGGGCAATAGGAACTTGGAAACTGGCGAAGGACAACTTGCCTTCGTTGGGAGCAAATATCTTTCACTCTCCAAAACATTCTCTTCCGGAAAACCAGGGAGAGCAATGGTTAATGGAAAGTTATATATCCATTCGTGTCTCAATGGAGGTACTGAAGATTCATGGTCTTGGAAGTCCTTGAGGCTTTTTTTTTTGGTTAGTAACTAGTATAGGAAAAGGGTCTTGAAACTATATATGATATATCTCCTCTGGTATAAGTATAGGAAAAGGGTGGGCGCTTTATGTATGTCTCCTCTGGTACAAGTATCACTAGTATATATAGGAAAAGGTCTTGAAACTATGAAAGAAATTATCACAAATAATATTGATTTCTATGCAGTAGCATCATCTCAATTCAATGGCATATAGTACAGTTTCCCCCGTAAATACTGTCCTGATATTTTTTTGCCATTTGAAGTAGAAATCTTGAGGCTTTTTCTATGTTTCCCTTTTTCCATCTAATTAATAAAACTAACAGCATCGAATCATGCACATGACAATGAAATACGATTGAATCAAGCTTATTACATCTCAGTATCCTCGTCTTAAAGAGACGGGATCCCTTCAGTACCGCACAAGAGGGGATCTCGTGATCAATACAAGATAAAAAATTAATATTTTACGTTTCAATCTTTGTATAAAACGCAAAAAAATTTACACAGAATGAGTTTAACTGTAAAATGTCATTTTTTTGTCTTGTATTGACCGATCCCCTCCTAAGCGGTACTGAGGGGATCCCGTCTCGGATGTAAATGGTCGGAGTCGTGTTGTTTTCTTCTTGGAAGAGAACTGCTTACTTCTAAGTTCTAAGGCTGGCTGGGAAAATTGCATTGATCTTTTCCCGTCTTGGAATAATATTTAACCTAGAATATCATAAAATCTTAATGTGAAACATTAAAAGTTATTGTGTGAACCTTAGCTATCTCGACATCCACGGCGTATTGCGAACCTCCATACACTGAAACCGGCTCCAGACGGGAGTCGATGGTGGTATTAGGATTGATATGAACAAAACCCGACACCTAAGATTGTAGCAAAATGTCTTGGAACCATCCACCTGAAAATTAAGGTAAAATGATTTCTCTGCAAGTTAAATGAAGAGAAAAATCATGGAAAGAACTATAGCTTAATGCTGAAACAAAGCTAGGGCAGCTTGCAATTAATATATGACACAGAAATAAGGTGTGTTTGTGTGTGCGCTTGTGTGTGTGATGGTAGCTAGCTAGCCTCCATACATTTGTATGGTTTAATATTGTCTCAACATAATGTCTGGTTTATCATGGACTGCCTCATATATGATGTAACATGTAAATATGTAACTGATGGTACCCTCTCTTTATCTTCCTAATTGCCCATTATTGTTCCATGAATATTTGAGAGATTTTTTGGTAGATGGAAGGGTTAAAAGTAACCAAGAAAGATACAAGAAGGCAGAAAAACCAAGCCTACCAACGACAGGGAACCTGACAGAAATTTAAAAATAACTAGACATATAGGACCATCTAAAATGGTCTCAAACAACCAAAGACATATATAGTCATCGAGGCTCCTAAATTAGATCTAACTGAAAGAACCTCTCCAACTCTAGTGGGAAAACCGTTGACCAAAGGAAATGTACACCCTGTAAAGGGGGTGTGAGTACACATCGGATAGCCATTGGTTGTTTGGTACCGCGCCGTGATGACGTGGCGCTATCACGGCATGGTGTGCTCGCACACTCCCTTCAAGAGGTGTGCAGCAAGACGTTCTCTTGACCAAAACATCTTCATTTTTACGTTTCGACTTCTGTGGCTAACTAGTCTGTAGCTCAGTTATTATCTCTCTTAATATGTGCTGTAACCTACCCACCTCTTAAGATTAAGATAATCTCTGACTTATTCAATGATGAATTTGATTTCTTGTGGACTTCTATTCAGTGCTAATATAACTTGGTCATTGTCTCCTTTAACTCAAAGTCAGATATCCTCCTAAGTTCAACTCTGAGTTGATACCTTGACTACCTTCAAAGTTGCTAATTAAAGTTTCTGCCTTGCTACATACTCATTTCATGCTAATCTTGTAGTCCCTGTGTAATCCCTTATAATGAAACCTACTCTTGCTTCCACTATTCCGTTGCCTGACAACAGAGCTCCATCAAAATTGATATGTAATGCAAGTATTTATGCATTTGATGTTATGACTTATGCTATCTATTATTCTGAAGAAAACAAAAGTGTGAGAAATATCAACTAGGCCATATGGCTAGCATCTTCAAGAAATTGAAAACACTGAGTGGAATCAACTAACAGGGAGGAACTCACCGTCCAGAATACGAAAAATCTGGTTTTGTCATCACCATTCAGATTTCGGTAGACCTGAAAATGGAGTTTTAATATCAGATGATCAACAAAATGAACTCTTGAGCACAAATAAACATGAACTATCCTCTGCATGTGGTCTCATAGTAATCTTTTTTAATTAGCTTGTAATCCTCATAAGTTCACTACTTAGTCTGGTACATAAGAACACTGACTTCTCCATGAAGTATGGCCATTTGATGGACATTTTAGCAATTCTTATGTTTAGTTTTTAATCTTTGAAAGGACATCCCGAAAAAATCTGGTTAGAAAATAAAAATTAAAGTACCAAAAATTACAAGGCTAAATATATAGCTGAGTTACAAGGACAAAAAGCTACTAGCAAAAAAAAATGATGGGCAGTACTAAAATTAACTGAAAAATCATTCCAGTTGTTGTCAAAGAGCTAAAGAATATTATTATGGAGGAAACTTCTCAAAATTAGTTAGTCTTTATGGTCTAATTTGCAATAAAAGGATAGGCTAAAAGCCATTGCCTGTAGTCTTCATTCTTGGCAAAAAAACACCATGAAGATTATACAAAACGACGGGTTAAGACTGAAGTGGCATCCCACTTCTCTTTATATGGGGCATGGTATATATAGTGCAATTCGGACGTATCATACTGTGTCTAGATAATTAGATCTGGTACTCGGCATGGTCAGTTCAAGGGTCATTGATTAAGACTATTTTTCTTTATTTGTATGGTATTAGGCTCAAATTCACTACATAATAGCATAGTAAGTCTAAAAATTAACCAAGTGGGAGAGCTTGTTTCCAACAAATGTTTATGTTGGTCCATCCGAACACCTTCAACTTATTTTGCCATAAGAATTCCTCTCAAACGCATACTTATACATGCGTGGTATAGTACAAATTCCCTTCATATGCATGTAAGTTCCACGTTCTTACACATGTATATGCTTGACACGAACGGGCGCTTTACAAGATTTTCATTTCATTGTAATTAAGCATGATCTTTATTGCTGTTGATAGAAGAACATATATATAGAGAGAGATGAATATATAGGAGCGGAAAACATTACCAACCACCCAGCAAGCATTCTAACGTCCTCAGCGGCTACCCAAATCTGAGAAGAGCTAAACTCCCCTACAGACTGCGGTTTTGGGTTCCACACGTTCATGCTAGCGCTTGCACCGAAATATAACTTGTCACCAGCAATAACTTGGATAGTATTGTGCTGCAAATTAATATCCCAACAAGGCAAAACGTCATAGGTGTCAATAGTTCTAGAAGCACTAAAGTATCCTACACAGATCCACAAATGTCATGGGGAGAATTATTTGTTAGATTTAATCTAATTATGGGCGTACATATATACTTGTATATTATTAGCTATCATAAATTTATCTCTGTTAATGTGATTAATTAAGGATTATATTATTTGGGGATTTAAGCATCTTAAAAGTATGGGTCATATTTAATTATGTGTAGAGATCAGAGTGTCATTTTTATTTTTATGATGGGTTAAAATAGAAAAAGACATCAAAAGACACAACAACCGTCTCATGGTTGTTTATTGAAAAAAGGGGTCATGGTCTCCAATCCATACTGAACATCTCCTTCTCCCTGGTATCCCATCACCAAAAGAAACGTTACTGGAGAAACACCGTACTGGATTGGAAGATCACTTCTCATAGATCCAGGTATGCTTCCGTGATAAATTTATAGTGTTTCGACATGGAGATCATTAGACAACTCATGTTCTAGAAGTTTAATCTCCCTCTCAGATTTAACACTATTAACAATATTCGTATGCAAAGGGCATGCAAAATAGTTGATTGGTTGAGTAGCTAGTGGATATAAGATGTCGACGATTACATTGATATGTCTAGGGTTGATAGTTGTAGGTTCCATGAGTATATAACTTCACTTATGGTTTTACAAGTAACATTATAATCTCTTGCCATAAGGCTTCATGGCAATACTGCCCATGACTTCACTACAAGAAAATTGGATATGTCAATAACTTTTAATTGTGGACAAGAGTGGAAAAATCGTTGACATAAATATATATCTGTCAACAAATATTACCACATCGCTCCTGTAAGTGATATCCTTTAGGTATCCCTTGCCACTTTGCAAAAGAGAACAGCTTGTTGAAGGTCTATCTCTGGATGGTCCATTCCCTTTGACCCTTCGAATAGGGATGGATCCTTCGGGACAACTTTTGGGCAAGCTCCATGGTGAGAAGCTTTCACTAGATAGTCATTTGCTCTCACTAGTTTCTCAGGCTGATGGGTAGGTTTCATCTGCAATAATACAAAATGTTCATGTTAAAAAATTAAGATTTTGAATGGATCTTAATTCAGTGGAACAATAATGCACACTTGGGGATTAATCGATATATTTCGAAAGCAACAAATTAGTGAAATTAGATGGGAGTTCGAAGAGAAATACTTAAAAACAGTACGAGGCTGTTATCTATCCAGTATCTATCCCCACAATATGAACGACGGGTCCGACCACTATGTAAGTGCAAACAAATCATTCTCGTGTTAAAATAATTGACTCCACAACATGAGAACCTTGGAACACAATTTGAATCTTCACAAGGTGAGTAAATATTACTTACCTGAATTGTATGGTTAATGAGCGAAGGATGCTGAAATGATATTTGCTTATATACATCAATGCAATCGATAATATCTCCATCAATCTGTGAAATATCAGGTTAATCAAGGCATCAAAATACAATGTTTTGGAAAATACAAAATAAAATCTAGATGTCTATGTCACACCATATTATATATATGTTATTAAAATTCATATAACAGTTATAAGACTCCTATATTGACAACCAGTACTCAAATTCAAATTTCACATTGTCATTTTTCAATATTTTCTTTTAATCTTGTCAGTGCTTTTTACACAATTAGATCATACTCTGTTTTATCCAAGTAAAGGTGTATCACAGCCAACCTCAATGAGAAGGGCGGAGTTCACAATAAATTAATAAGATAGACTCGTTCACATGATGGGTCCAAAATAAATTTAAGCACAGGATGAGGTGTAAGTTTATCTAATGATGAATCAGGAAAAGAAGGCCATTGCATCTTGTTTTGTTTTTTTTTTTTTTTTGGGGGGGGGGGGGGGGGGGAGTAAGTTGAGACCAACCCAAAAAAATAGGCATCTCCTTAATTTTCTGATACCTCAAAAAAGAGTAACAAGCTATATATATATATAATATATATAAGTTGATCTGTATGGAAGAAATACTTCACACCTCACAATAGACACACACAATATGAAAATAAAATAAAATAGAGATGAGAAGACACATATTTTTAGTGAAACTAACTCTCTCTCCCTAATTCTATAGGAGAGGATAAACTCTCTTCTTGTCTTGTCTTTTCTTTGTTTTTTTACTCTCCTTCACTATTTTACAAAATGATCTCATGGCCTTTATACACTACTTGAGATTTCTAAAATATATATTAAAATAAAATAAAATAAATGAAATGAAATGAGGGTGGAAGCGAATGATCATGCATGGACGGAGTTCCATGCATACATAGAAGAGGTCATAAGATCCTCCCGGATCATCAATGCTAGGGATCTATATATTTACTGATCATATTGGAGTGATGATGGAATGATGAATTAATACCTCAAATGTCTCGATTATTGCATCTTTAGCATGCGGATGATCCACACCTCCATGGCTTATTGTTGCGAAGAAAGAGTAGACAAGGAGTAATGTACATGAAATAAGACTGTTCAACTCAGCTTTTCTCTCCATGATGGAGCCAATGCCTTGATGAGGACAAAGATATCTTCTGCTATATATATATATATATATATAATATATATATATATATATATATATATATATGAGCAAGTATACAAGTTCAGATTATGTTTTAAGCTGCTAGCATCCACTTGTTATGATATAATATATATACATATAATTACTATATAATTGTCAATTAAGACTAATATCCATAAGACGACATTGTATGATGAAACAATTGTGATTAATATTAATGGAGTTAAATCTAGTATCTCCATCGAAAGCAAAATTAATATTGCAGCTCTCCAACTTTGGGCATATATATTACTCCAGCTCTCATATTTCTAAGGTTTCCCAAAAAAGATGATTAACTCTAACTCATATTCGTTAAAGGTTGAGTAAGATTCCATATCCCAGTCCTGAGGAGTGGATATCTAGCTAGTGCACATAAATTACAAGTGTCCAATTAATCATACCATCTTCCATACGACTAACAAAAAAAATTGGTTATATATCCGACAACCAAAAAGAGTACCCAAATCATAATTCTCGTAAATGCACAAAGTCGACAAGGAATGTATATATATCAGGTCACTAATTATAACTGCATAAATTGAAAGCAAGGAGCATCCATATACATGCAATGGATTGGGTCTTATTCAATTAAGAGTTTTTTATTTAAATAATCATATTATATTATTTAATTATTTAAATAATCACAATTTAAATTTATTTCTCAAAATAGTCACCAAGTTGCCACGTAGGCAATTTGGGTGACCGGGAGAGGTATACAATAATATGTCGGCATTGTGAATGCCGACTTGGGAGTCAGCATTTCGAAAGCCGACTCCAAAGTCGGCATTCTCAATGCCGACACCTCCCTTAATACCCTGAATGCAACGCCGAGGCCCCCCTTTTCCTCACCCCGAAACCCTCATTTTCCTCACCACCCCGAAACCCTCCTCTTCTCTTCCTCACCCTGCTATAGCCGGAGGCGCCAGCCCTTGACGCCGCCTCCTCCTCGCCGCGCCAGCGCCAGCCCGCCGCGGGGCTTCCTCGCCGCGCCAGCATCTCCAGCACCTCCCCCCCCCCCCCCCCCTCAGCCATCTCCAGCACCTCCCCCCCTCCCTCACCTCCCACCCACCCGGCCGCACCTCCCCCCCCTCAGCCATCTCCAGCACCTCCCCTCCTCCCTCACCTCCCACCCATCCGGCCGCCCCACTCAACAGGTATGTTAATATATTTTTTAATATTTTTATTATATTATTGATATACATTTTTTTATGAATGTTAGTTGCATATAAATTTGATGTTTATGAATCTTGTTTGACAAATGTATTTTGTTTAACAAATATAATTGTTTAATGATTTTCATTTGACAAATGTAATTTGTTTAACAAATGTAATGTGTTTAACAAATGTAATTTGTTTAAAATGATTCTTGTTTGACAAATGTAATTTGTTTATGATTGTTGTTTGACAATAGAATTGTTTAAATAATTTTGTTTGACAAATGTGATTTGTTTAATATTCTTCTTTGATAAATGTGTTTATTTATCTTATAAATGACATATATGACTAGTTCAAATATTTCTTTAATGTGCTATTGTGGGCACCCCTTTCGTTAATGGGCCCAAACCATCGGCCCATTACCCAAGCCGCTAGCGCCGGTTTTTAGCCCCTCATGGGCTGTGCAAAAGGGGCCAAAAGGCCCACTCAAAAGGGCACCAAGGCCCATCTGAAATTAACCCTCATCTCACCACCATAAAGTAGGGGGGTGAGAGTAAGCATTTGTGACACCTCCCAAAAGGGAGTGCCACCAATGGTAAAAGCAAGTCTGCCATTTCTGCTGCGCAGGGACCTGTTTGGCCTGTTTGGCCTTCCCCTCCCTTCTAGAAGACTTGGGCAAGGGCTAGAAAAAGGGGGATACGCAAGAGGCTTAAAAAAGGGCTGTTCTTGCATGAGAAGAGGGCCTTCCTCTCTGGTTTTCTGAAGGAGCCAGCAGCAAGAAGCCAAGAAGAAGCAAGGAGCCCTGCGTTTTCTGCTCAAGAGGAGTCTTCCACCCGTGAAGAAGAAAGAGGAAAAAGAGAGAGAAGAGAAAGGTGAGAAGAAAGCAAGAAGAGAGGAGTCCTTCTTTGGGGGGTTTTCTTGTCTTGTCCCATCAAGAGAGCAAGAGAGCAAAGAGCAAGAGAGCAAGAGAGCTGCCACGTTGGGTTCTTCCCCCCTCTTTTCTCTTGGTTTTGCAAACCTTGTACCTCCTCATCCCTTTCTTTATTGAATAGATCATGCTCTTGTGCATACCCTTTTTTTATGAGAATAGCTTGTCCTTAGCATTATTGCATGCTCTCCTCTCATCCCATCTTGGGTTTTAAAAGGTCTTTCTCTTTGCAAAGGGGGCTACGGGATGGGATATCCTCTTCTTAGAGGCATTCTTCTCCCCCTCTAGCACCTCTATATGAGATCATTCCATACCTCCCATACCTCAATAAATGAGGTCATGGGTGCATGGGACCCCTTTCTCCTATTTAATGCATGATAGCATGCTAAAATCCCCCTCAATAGGCCACGGTTTCCTACTGTTTTGGGCCTGCAAAAAACCAGTTTTTTCCACTGTTCTAGCAAACCCCCAAGAGCCCCCATAGTGGTTAATGCATGCCCTTCGGTGATAGCCAGAGAATGAGAAGCAATGCTCATGTTTTCTTGCCTAACACCACCTCCAAAAGACCCATCCAAAAGAGATCATTAAACCTGGTTCGCCCCTCTCAATAGACCATCCATTGCGGTTTTCAGCCCCCCTTGGTGTGCATTCAAGTTAGTATCAAAAACCCTTCAAGAGCCCCATTTCGCTACTCAAAGGGGGTTGGGCAAATAATGCCTAAATCCATTTGTTTAGCCTATCCAAGCAATGGGTTGTAATGCCATCTCAATATCCAAAATCACCCCGGCCATGAGCAAGGGCGTTCTTGGAGAGAGGCATGATCACCCCTTTGCACAGGTGACTGGCTGCGCCGATTCAGCCTGGTTCTGGTTCTGGCAGTCTTGTAAAAATCAGAACAGAGCTGCGCCGATTCGACGCTGGCCATCACGTCGCCGAAATCACTTGAGCAAAACCATTGCTCTACGTGACACCGGCTGATAAACAGCCAAAAGACATAAGATGAGACCCATCCACAGCCCGGATCGGACATACAATGTTCGTGTCCGGACGGGTGGGTTCACATGTGATTCATCGTCCCGCGGGTCGTTTGGCCATAACATTGCCCGAATCTCCGTAGGCATGCCTGGGAGATCGAGGTCGTAGGCCGTCGGAGTTACGCCGTCTCATGACGTACACTCTCCCTCTTTTGGTGCCATCTCCACTCGTGGTGGATGAGCATCATGCTTTCCCCTCTATCATCACGATAAGGGGAAATGCTGCCGAATTTTCCCCGCGAAGTTCGAGTTGGCGCAAAACTCCTAAAAAGAGGTCATTAGCTTCTATTGAGTTGGCAACGTTGTAACGAAAGCCAATTCGATGATGTCTATGATTTCAGCTGGGCTGCGCCGATTCGCTTTATCTCGTCAGCTGCGCCGATTCGAGGACGTCTGCGGAGTGCATTGAGCCATTGAGCTCCGCCGAACGAATAGAACTCTATTTCAAATGCTCAAAAGACCAGAACGACAAATTAAAATCGTTAAAAAAAAAAAGGAATTGTAAAAGCAGATTGACTTCTTTCCAAACAAAAGGGAAGAAGAAAGTAAAAGCCCATTCCATGCTGTTTAATGACTAAGTTCAACCCTTTCCAATGACAAAATCTCCTTGGGTTTTACAAAAGATCGAAGGGCCAAATCAAACCTTCTTTTGAAAGAGTAAAAGACCGTCTCATATTTTGCAAAAGAACAAAGGACCAATTTGAACTATTTTCAAAAGAACAAGATCAAATTAGACTTTTTCCCAAGACATAAAAGATTGTATCACCATGCACAAAAGAGTCAAACCAAACCTTTCTAAACAATAAACGATCATCACATGTTTTGCAACAAAAAAAAGAAATCAAATTGAAATGATTTTCAATAAAAAGACCAAATTGTATCTATCTTCAACAGAAAATCAAAGAGACCACTCTTTTCAAAATTGTCTTTCTCAAATGGATTTAAAAGACCGAATTGAACCTTTTTGTAATAAAGAGGACAATAAATAAATAGACAAAGAGATTGGGTAGCGGTTTGAGTGAAAAGTCTAATGGGTTCGATTAGGCGTTCGTCTTGCTCCCTATATTTCAGTTCAATTATGCTTCGCACCCTTATCGGATGTCCCGTTTTGAGGTCATGAGGCTTTCTAATCTGGCGGTTAATCAAGGTTTTCTCTTTCTAAAAGAGATGTAATTAACGTCGTTGCGCTCAGGCAACGACGGGATTTTGGTCCAGGACCCGACCACTCACTTTCGTTTGACGAAGTCAAACGGTGCGCACAATAGACTTAAAGCCCTCTGATTCTCGGAGGCAAACCAACTTGTTGTCACTACGGTGACTGGCACGCCCGCGCTATGCGAATTGCCGATTCATCTCACGTCACCTTGCTTGAGTAGCGTCCGACGGGATTTGGATTAGCAATACGCATGCATCCATGAGAACATGAGACAACATGATAAATAGATCTTTCAAAAAAGATTTAAATTTTCCATTTCCACAGCGTGGCACGCCCGGTGGGACCTAGCTTCCCTTCTTCTCTTCGCCAGAATAGAAAAGCCATGTGGCCTTATATAATCGATACTGATTATCTTTTGAATTGACTAACAGGTATTAACAGACTGATGGCGGGAGTACGCTTCGGACCCCTTGTCGTCCAAGATCACGCCCGGTACGGCTACCTTGCCGTGCCGACTCGCTTCGGGAGCTTCCCGCCGGTCGTGGAATTCCCCAACTTTTTGGGGGTCGCATTCGTCGACATCCTCCACCCAGAAGCTGAAGCAGAAGCAAAAGTCAAGGTTAAAGTGGCACCAGAAGCTGAAGTCAAGCAGGTCGCCAAGAAGCTGAGCTGCCACGTTCATCACGTGGGGCATGGGAACCACATCAAGAGCAAAGGAAAGAAAATCAATGAATGTCCTCAACGGATAATAGAACTGAAAATATTGTCACTCGCCGAGCGCGTGTATCTGCTTCAGGCAAGACTGTGCGATCGGAGATCTAAGAATCCATCTGCAAGAAAAAAACTGAAGCCATAGCCAAGCGGGTCGTGCCGACAGTACCCGTCGGAAACCCCTTCCAGCTTTGTCAAACAGAGAAGAGATGTACAACACATTCAAGGGTAAACTGCCCCTAAAGCCAATCAAATTCAAGCAGGTCTGGCGGCCTAAGAAAATGCAAGAGCCCAGGCCGAAGAGCCTGTATCAAAAAAGAAAGTTCCAACAAATGTAGCTGAGGAAAAGACCCATGGCTATCGCCGGCCGCCCAGAGGCTTCGAGCTGGGTTTCGTCAAGCGGGGGCATATGCTTACGCCCGCTTTCACAACAAGAGAGCCGAGCTGCAGAGGCGTGCTTACCTGCCGCCTATAAGAGAAGACTCCCTTGAGTCAATGATTTCAACCACCTGTGAACAACAGGGAGCAATCAAGGTCATATCTGACCACACCCCTCGCCTCATAAACACCCCTCTGCGGCGTGAAAGGAGGCGAAAAGACCCAAAAGCTCCTCGGACGCCAGCCAGGAGCTTTACCGATGAGAGTGATGTTCCATGTGGACATCGGCATGAGCATACCAAGGGAGCCGAACCCCGGGTATCGGTTTTCAAAAGACTATGTTTCCCCTCCCATGTCTCTCGGAGGGCTGAAAGAGATCAGAATGGAAACATCAAGGTGTTTGCATGCCACATGGCCGGCATATGGGGCCGATATGGAGCACTGCCCGCTGAAAATGAAGAGCTGATGGAATTGGCGGAAAGACCTGGTGCCGTTACCAGGAGAAGAGCAGCGGCAGCAGCATTGGCAGCCGCGTATGGGCTTGAAGATCTGCCAACTACACAAATAGCGGCGGTTAGTGCCAATGTGGTCACCGCCCAAAGCGCCGGGGGCAGTGATGATATTCCCCCGCCTCCACCACCGCCAGGCGGAGTTGCTGGGGGCACCTCACAACAGATCCCTCTTGCTGCACCCATAGATCCAGCCATCATGGAACTATTGCAGCAATATCAAGCCGAGATTGCAGACCTCAAACGCCAGATCAAAGGCAAAGAGATCGAGGGACATGCATCCCGGGCAGTGGAGGGCTCAGGAGAGACTCCCCAAGGGACCACAGGGTCAATTGAAGCTTCGGCCCAGCGTGCCGTTGTACGACCAACAAATGAACAACCACAACACAGTCCCCTGTGGTCTACGGCTCAACAGCCCGCTCACAGGCTCAACATCAGCTGTTGCAGCCGCAATTCTTACAGCAACAACAACAGTCTTTGCCTGCTCACATGCCCGAGCAGCAATTCGAAAATCAAGAGCTGCCCCCGGTGCCACCGGTGGCTACTATCAACACCCCAAGCAATCAGCCGGCCCACTTCTACCCTCAGCAAGTGGATCCAGCCACTATCAACAAGCTCATGGTGGAGCAGCTGATCGACATGAAGCTCGCTGAACGGGTGGACGGAGAACAGATGGCTTTTGATGCATATAGGGTACCATACCCTGCATATCATGCCGTGAAGAGATTGCCCCCGGGCATTACCAAACCTCCCAAGTTTGATAAATTCAATGGGCGAGGGTCGCCAAAAGAGCACATCGCATACTATATCAATGTGATGGGTGATCTGGCAGCCGATGAATCTTACTTGTTGAAGTTCTTCGGCTCCTCTCTAACAGGCCTGGCATTCGAATGGTATTCCAGTCTGCCAGCGGGGTCCATCTCTGATTGGACCGACATGCAAAAGAAATTCAGAGAGAGGTTCTATATTGCTGAGAGGGAGGTGACAGTTGCCGAGCTCTATGCAACCAGGCAAAAGAATGATGAGTCTGCATTAGACTACATCCAAAGGTGGAGGAACCTCAGCATGCGGTGCAAGCGTCCTCCTCATCAAGAAGACGCAGTTCAGATCTGCAAGCAAAATCTGAAAAGAGAACTGCTTGAAAGAATGATCGGAGTAGAGGTCCGGTCATTTGACAGGCTGAACAATGTGTGGCGGAAATAGAGGCCTTCTTGGTCAAATACCCCACTAACATTCTCCAATCAAAAGACCAAGCCGGCCGATAAGAAGCCTGCCGGGAAGGAGGTCCATGCAGTAGACCTTAAGACATTTGAAAAGCAAAGAGATGAAGGCGAGGCGACAGCCGGAACCTCCAGCAACAAAACTGAACCAAAGAGAAAGGTCATTCCTTTCCAAGACAAGATGAGGAAGTTGTACTCCTTCCCCAAGGAAAAGACCAAAACGTTGTTTGACTGGGGTATCAAATACAATAAGATTACCCTGCCAACACCAAAAAGGCCTGATCAGGCAGCAAGAAGGATGATCCCCGATACTGTCTGTACCACCAGATCTTGGGGCACCCTCTAGAAGACTGCTATGTGTTCAAAGACATCATGGAGTCTTTGATCAAGAAAGGAGAACTGCAGATGGGGGACTACAAGTCGATCCACCCCAGCCGCATGAGTTGCCTGCTCGGCAAGCGGCAACTAACATGATCTCCATATATCAACAGTTGCCGGAAGAGATCTCCGAGGCTAGTACGGAGAAACCTATGAAAGTCTTATCCTCACCCCAATCAGGGAGCATGAGGAGTGGCAGAAAGTGCCCACAAGACAAGACAGAAGAGACCCGAGGAGAAGCCCCCCCGGAAATGCACATTCGGGGAGTGACCCCCCAGCCAACTGTGCCTACTGTCACTCCAGTATGGCACCCAATAGAGCCGGATCGTCATCCAGAGGAGTCCCGGCAACAGAAGGCGTCAAACGCCTCTCCCTTTACAGAGGGGGCAGTCCTTCACTTGAGCGCTTACAAGCGCTAATTGATGAACTGGATGAATATGAACAGCCGGACAGACGCCCTGTCCGACTACAAGAGTATGTGCCATGGGAGGAGCTCGAAAAGCTGACCCTGGAGGCACCTGCCGAGCAAGAGACCCCTCAACCTCAAGAAGATTTATTCTGGGGGCAAGAGCCGATAAAGCAAAAGAAGAAGAAGAAAAGGTCAAAAAAAAGAAAGTGGTGGCAACCCTCTCATGCAACACTATCTCCTCCCTGCTAAACTTGGGGGAGCACTATGAAGAAGAGGAATTCTACCCTTCCCCAAATGACGTCAATCAGGTCGGGGCTTCGGGTCAAGAATTCACAACAAGGTCTGGAAGAAAATGGGGACGTCTCCCTCCAGCAAACCAGAACATCATCTTCCGGGGGGAACCCTCCTATGAGATACCAGAACCTGAGGTTCGGGGCACAAGTTCCACCACCTCCGGGGCTCTATGTCAGTGAAGAGACTGGGGGCACGGTCCCGTCTTTTGCTGAATTCCTGGCAGCAGAAGAGAAGGCAAAGCACTGCCCAAACCCTTAATAGCACAAAAGACCCGATCATGAAATATAGCGGACCGGTCAGCAGACCCCCGCCAAGAATAGTGAAAATGACAAAGGGAAGTCAAAGCTAGATGACGTCGGGGCGGAAGACCGAATCATCAAACTGCTAAAGAAGATCCCCACACGGTTCAGTGTTTGGGAAATCTTGTCGTTAAGCGAAGAGACCAGGAAGGCGCTGATCACAGCCTTACAAACTCCGGCACAATATGAGACCTGCCTAGCAGAAGTGCAAGAAGAGGTTGCCGTGGCTGATGCAACATCCATCACATTTGCCCCGGAGGACATGCTCCTCCCCGTAGCAACTCATAACAGACCACTCTACATGAGGGGGCAGTTGAATGGACTACCCCTGAATAGAATTCTGGTAGATCCGGAGCAGCAGTCAACATTTTGCCGTACAAGATCTACCAAAAGTATCACTTCAACGTGCACCTCACCTCCGTGCATGATGTCAGAATAGCTGGTTTCAACCAGAAGTTCGAGGTACCACTCGGGGTCGTGGAGCTCGACTTGGTTCTGGGGGACTTCAGAACAAAGGTCCAATTCCATGTGATCAACGCAAGCACGTCCTACAAGGCTTTGTTGGGTCGGCCGTGGCTCCACCAAAATGGAGTCATCCCATCAACCTTGCATCAGTGCATCAAATAGTAAAAGAAGGGCAGGAGCAGAGGGTCTTTGCCGACGCCCACCCATTTGAGGTATATGAGTGTCACCTCCTTGACCCGATCTGTATCAGGAACGGTCGAAAAGTCAAACCCCTGAGAAGAGCAAAGAGAAAGAGAATATCATCTCTTGTGAGTGGTTTCCACCGGAACACTCAGAAAGTCAAGGCCCTCAAGGGGTTAAAGCAAGAGAAGTCACCCCTGATGATGAGTGGTTCCCACCACCGCCGCCAGGAATCACTGGTGAGCAGCATACATCAACAGAAAAGCTGGAGGTGCAGTTATGTGACGCCTCAGGTTGCAAGCGTGATTCTACTCCACAAATAAATGAAAGGAGTCAGAATTCATTTTGGTCCCAGAGGGCCTCACAAAGCCGGCCGCTGAAATAGATTGTCAAATAGTAAGAGCATTGAAGACCATGGTGATAGCTCACCCAGGAGGTCGCTTCACAGTCTTCTATGCGGCTGAAGAGCAACCAATGAGAAGGGATGATGATTGCAAAATCCCTGAAGAGACTGGAGATCCCTTGGTTCCAATCATAGGATTCCCAGAAATGTCCAACACAGTCACTAGACTGGCCAAAAGTCAACAAATCCCTCTTCGACAACAGCTTAGTCAGAGGGAGATGTTCAGAAAGCTTTGGTACCCGCCGAACATGGACAGGGACCTGTTGAAAATCACCCAGCACCCAGGCTCGGCTGGTCACGGGTGAAAGATATACCGTTGGCATGATCAGCATAGCCAACCAAACAGAAAAACCCTTCAGGGGTAATTTATGATGACTACCCTGAAGAAAGAAGCATGGTAGAAATGGCTACAAATGCAAATAACAAACCTACCCAGGGGGCAGCAGCGTTCCCCACCTGCACTCCCGGGGAGTCTCTTGCTACCCAAATACCCCTGACAGCTAGGAAAATAGACACAATGGAGCAACGCTGTGGCTCGGCAAGCTCAGAAAAGATAAGGGAGCAGGAAGCAATAGCAGATGTCCCTTCAAATCCGGTCGAGGGGTCCGGCAAACCAAAGAACCCGAAAAGAATATGCCGATTGAGGCTCGGCAAAGAGAATGTGTGGAGGTGCTGGAGCAAAGCAGATGAAGAGGGCTTTGTAGACCTCCAACCAGCACCAGAAGAGCTCGAAGATGGTGGCCAAGCCACAGTGGATGAGCTAGTGGAAGTAACCTTGGCACGGAAAGTGACTACAGGCCAACCTTCCTAAGTGCTCTCATCCCAGAAGAAGAGAAGCAACAGTATATCATGCTGTTAAAAGAGTTCCGGGACTGCTTTGCCTGGAATTACAAAGAGATGCCAGGACTCAGCCCCGATGTGGCACAACACATCCTGGCAATTGACCCGAAAATAGAACCGGTCAAACAAGCTCCAAGGAGAATGAGGCCGGAATTGATCAGCAAAGTGTGTGCTGAAGTGGACAAATTGATAGACGTGGACTTCGTGGGAGAGAACCAGTACACCACCTGGTTGGCAAACATCGTCCCCGTCAAAAAGAAGAATGGACAGATCCGAATCTGTGTGGATTTTCGAGATCTGAACAAGGCTTGCCCAAAAGACGACTTCCCGGTGCCGATCACTGAAGTGATGATAGATGCGACCACCGGGCATGAGGCCTTGTCATTCATGGACGGGTCGTCTGGCTACAACCAGATATGGATAGCTGAACAAGACAGGGTGCACACTGCCTTCAGGTCACCCAAAGGGATCTTTCACTACAGAGAATGCCCTTCGGTCTAAGAAATGCCGGGCAACTTACCAAAGAGCCATGACCAAAATCTTTGATGAGCTACTCTATAAAAAGGTGGAGTGCTACATTGACGACCTGGTGGTCAAAACCAGAAAAAGAAAGGACCATTTGGCCGATCTCAGAGCTGTTTTTGAAAGGCTGAGACGGTATGAGCTGAAAATGAACCCGATGAAGTGTGCCTTCGGGTATCCAGCGGCAAATCCTGGGCTCATCGTCCGATACAGGGGAATAGAAGTAGACCCTGTCAAAATCAAGGCTATCCAAGTTGCCGCCACCAAAGAATCTGACTGAGCTCAGATCATTGCAGGGACGGCTGGCCTACATTCGTAGGTTCGTCTCAAATTGTCAGGACGATGTCATCCCTTCCACAAACTGATGGGGAAAGACGTTCCTTTCAAATGGAACCAGGAGTGTCAGCATGCCCTGGATCAACTAAAAATGTACCTGAATACTCCACCAGTGTTGGGTGCTCCAGTAAAAGGCCGTCCTCTCATCCTGTATATAGCAACCACAGAACACTCCCTGGGAGCTATGTTGGCACAAGAGAATGAGGAAGGAAAAGAGCAAGCCCTATACTACCTCAGCCGAAGGTTAGTGGGGGCAGAAGAGAGATATTCTCCGATCGAGAGAGTATGCTTAGCCTTGGTGTTTCGGCCAAGAAGATGAGACACTATATGCTATCGCACGAGGTTAGGTTGATTTCCAGGGCCGACCCCGTCAAATACATACTCTCCCACCAGCGTTGAAGGGAAGAATAGGCAAATGGGCTGTCATCTTGATGGAATTTGACATCAAATACATCCCTCAAAAGGCAATCAAAGGGCAGGCGTTAGCTGACTTCTTTGCAGCTCACCCTGTACCAGAAAATTCTCCGCTCGTCACAGAGCTACCAGAAGATGAGACCCTTGAAGTGAACCAGTTGCAAACAGCCACCTGGCAGCTTACTTCGATGGAGCATCCAGAATAGACCGACTGCATATGGCAGCGCCAGAGTCCGAGCGGGGGCAGGTATCGTCTTGAAGTCGCCTGAGGGAGAAGTTACACACACCTCCTGCTCAATTAACAAGCCATGCACTAATACGAGGCTGAATATGAGGCCTTGATTATCGGCTTGCAAGTGGCCCTCTTCATGAATATAAAGGTGCTGCAAGTCTTCGGCGACTCAATGCTAATCGTCAAACAAGTGCAAGGGGAGTTTGATGTCAAAAAGCCAGAGTTGCTGCCATACCACCGAAAGGTGAAAAGACTACTGTCAAAATTCTATCGAACAGAAATAGAGCACGTCGGCAGAAGCAGAAATGCGCAAGCTGACGCCCTAGCAAAATTGGCTAGCTCCTTGGCGGCCGCCAAATGAGAAGCTGGAATCATTGTCATGAACCGGCGGCAAGTCCCCAGCATGATAGAAGAGAGTCTGAAAATGAAGAGAATGGCCAAGAAGAAGTATCTGCGCTGAAGAGATCATGCAAAAAGACTGGAGAGAGCCCTTGCTGCAATGGTTCGAACACCAGCAATTGCCCTCGCAAAGAGAAGAAAGGATCAGGTTGGTCCGAATAAAGGACTCGTATGAATTAAGAGGCGGGGTTCTGTTCAGAATCATGGCAGACTCCAAGAAAAAGATCTTGCTAAGGGCCTGTCACCTGAAGAGGCCGGGAGGTCATGAAAGAGGTGCACGCCGGGACCGCTGGCGCCCATCAGGCCGGGCCAAAGATGAAAATAGAAATCAAGAAGCTCGGCTATTACTGGCCAACCATGTTTGAAGACTGTGGCAATTTCGCCAAGTCATGTCAAAAGTGTCAAGAGCATGCGGTCATCCCAAGGAGGCCTCCCATACATCTGCATCCGACCATTCCAGTTGGCCGTTTGCGCAATGGGGCACAGATGTTGTGGGCCCCTTGCCACCATCTTCATCGGGATAAATACATCCTGGCTGTCACTGATTACTTCTCAAGTGGGCCGAAGCCGTGGCATTAAGAGAAGTGACAGGGGAGTTGGTGGCACGCTTCATTCAGCGAACATCATCTTCAGATTCGGCAGTCCAGACCGGATCATATCAGACAATGGGACACACTTCAAAAACCAGAAGGTGTTCAGAATGGCCGCAAAATACAAAATAGATTGGAGGACTTCCACTCCCTATAATCCGCAAGCCAATGGTCTGGCGGAAGCTTTTAACAAGACATTGTGCACACTGTTGTCCAAGACGGTCAGTGCCAACAAAAGAGACTGGGAGGACCGGATGTATGAAGCCTTATGGGCCTACCGGACCGTCTATAAAACACCAACAGGTTGCTCACCTTTCTCCCTGGTGTACGGTTCAGAAGCCGTGGTTCCGGTAGAATTGGAAGTGCCATCTCTCAGGGTAGCCATCCAGCATGGGCTAGCTCCTGAGAACCAAACCAACATCGAAAGGAGGCTTGAAGAACTTTCTGATTTGGAAGGAAAAGACTACGAGCCCAACAGAACATTCAAGTATACCAGGCCCGCATAGCACGCGCCTTCGACAAGCTAGTCAAAGGTCGCGAATTCAAGAGAGGGGACCTGGTAATGGTCAAGAAAAGAGAAGTCATGGCCGGCAACCCAAAAGGGAAGTTGAACTGAACTGGACCGGGCCATACGCTGTGCAAAGAGTCTATGAAGGCGGCGCCTACGTCCTGGTCACCATCGGGGTGAAATACAGTTCCCACCCCTCAACGGAAGACACTTGAAGCTGTATCACGCATGCCGTCCAGACTTCAGCGGCCAGCACTATGAGCAGCAAGAGGTTGAACAAGATAGACCTGATCGATTTGTTCGATGAATGAAGAGCTCGGCCACAAAGAACTGTTGCATCCGCAACAGCAGGGAGTTTCTACCCTCTACTCCCCCATATGTATAAAATAGACAAAGGACGATAGCAAAAAAAAACAAACAAAAAAAACGAAACAAAACAAAACAACAAAAATAAAACATTAAGCTCTCAAACCCCCGGGACATTAGTCGCCGATGACGAAGAGCCAAAAGAAAAAATGGCGTGCAATGCATGGCAAAAATATAAAGGAGGCAGCCATACCGCTAGCCGGACCATGGCTCCGAGGCGACGAATGTCCCAACAAAATTTATGAGACCTTCGCTGATTCTAGGGGGTGGACGATGAAAAGAGTCCCCCCATCTATAATTGGCATCATGCCTTTTAATGAGTCATGTGAGGATAGTTCGAGTTTTCCTTGCCTTCCTTGCGTGAAAAGATTCCTAAAAACAAGAAGTGCATGTTCCTTGAATATAAAAAAGACATACATATATATGAAAAGAGTAATAAAAGACTTAAATGAGAACTTTGTGCTTTAGCATGCATAAGCAATTGCTATCAACTGGCCTAACCCCTACCATCTTTCGTGGGCAGGGAACCCGTACGGCTGGCGCCGAAGCCACGACAAAACCGACGACGGCGACGAATCTAAGAGATTGGCGTCATTCAGACGATCAAGTCCCACACAGGCACGTCGAAGCGGCACGAGGCTACATCAGCAATCGGGTCGCAAAGAGGAAAAGCGTCAACAAGCTCGAGCGGCCGACGTTGGCTAAGACGTTGGCAGACTACGCCGCCGTCCCCGCCTTACTAAAAAAAGAAGAGGGGGCTAAAAATAGAGATGCCTCGTCAGACTTGTCCATTGGGCAAGGGCAAAAAGGACCAAAACCCGCTATGGTGAAAACCCGTAAAGGGCGCCATGGGCAAAATCGGGTACTCCGCTGCGTGAAAACCGAAAGGGCGCGTAGGCAAAAGCAAGAGGAGGTCGGAATTGGTGAAAACCCGAAAGGGCGCCCAACTCGATAATGAGAAAGCAAAAATAATAATAAATAAATGATGACGACAAACATTGAATGCCGTCGCCCTGACGTGAACAAGTCAAATAGAAGGCCGTCGCCCTGACGGTGAAAAGTCAAATAGAAGGCCGTCGCCCTGACGGTGAAAAAGTCAAATAGAAGGCCGTCGCCCTGACGGTGAAAAAGTCAAATAGAAGGCCGTCGCCCTGACGGTGAAAAGGTCAAATAGAAGGCCGTCGCCCTGACGGTGAAAAAGTCAAATAGAAGGCCGTCGCCCTGACGGTGAAAAGGTCAAATAGAAGGCCGTCGCCCTGACGGTGAAAAAGTCAAATAGAAGGCCGTCGCCCTGACGGTGAAAAGGTCAAATAGAAGGCCGTCGCCCTGACGGTGAAAAAGTCAAATAGAAGGCCGTCGCCCTGACGGTGAAAAGGTCAAATAGAGGCCGTCGCCCTGACGGTGAAAAGGTCAAATAGAAGGCCGCGTCGCCCTGACGGTGAAAAAGTCAAATAGAAGGCCGTCGCCCTGACGGTGAAAAAGTCAATAGAAGGCCGTCGCCCCGACGGTGTAAAAGTCGAATAGAAGGCCGTCACTCCGGCGGTCGAATAGAAGGCCGTCACTCCGGCGGTGGAATAGAAGGCCGTCACTCCGACGGTGGAATAGAAGGCCGTCGCTCCGACGGTGGAATAGAAGGCCGTTACTCCGACGGTGGAATAGAAGGCCGTCACTCCGACGGTGGAATGGAAGGTCGTCGTTCCGGCGGCAGAATGGAAGGTCGTCATTCCGGCGGCAGAATAGAAGGTCGTCGTTCCGACGGTGAAATAGAAGCCGTTACTTCTGACAGCAAAAGTCCCTGTCGAGTTAACGGCCGATAGACGGCAAAGGATCCCGTCACCTCAAAAAAAAAGAAGAAAAGAGAGGCTAAAAACAGAGATGCCTCGTT
>JACBKR010001072.1:0-46791 GCA_014218235.1 Colocasia esculenta | reverse complement strand
AACACAGTGGTCATTTTTCAGGTTGAAAAGCTACGATGCAAGCCGTCGCGATTCAACACCTTGAATCATGATGACTGGTGTCGTCGCGATTCACCCACTTCCCTTCACTGGTCCCAAGGGCCATCCTCCTCCTCTCCCCCCTCACAAACCATGGGTTAGGGCACGGGGACTTACTGTATCCCCACGAGGGGGTGCTTCCCATCCTCGGCGCCCTTGCCGGAGCCGTCCTCTCAGCACCTCCACTGTCGTCTCTGTGGACGTTTCGTTTCGTCTCCGTCTTCGAATGCCGACGATGTGGCCTTCTTCGACGATGGTTCACGAACGTGCCGCTCCTTCGTTGGCGTTGGAGAATGTGCTGGTTGACCCCGAGTTGACTGCGTTGACTGAGGAGAAAACAAAGGAAACCGGTGATATAAGGGAGATAGTTGCGATCGCCAGGGCCTTACCTGTGCCCAAGGGGTTGTTCTGATCACGTTGATGTAGCAGCCTCGCGTCGCGGGTGATGGTAGAGATCCAACTTCTCCTCCTTCAGCCGGCCAAAGGAAGAGAGCTCCACGGTCTTCTTCGGATCGTTCCTGCCACAGAACAAGACTCAATTAGACCCTAAATAGTGCAGCAAACGTTCAAAACGAAATTGGAAGGCCCAAAATGAGAGTCCCGTACCGGTTGCGGACTTGAGAAGAGGGGTGGCCAAGTGTTATGACCACCCTTCTTCCCTCCGTTTTTGGTTGGGAAACCCCTTTCTAGGTGTGTAGGAAGGTGCCCTACGTGCCTAGAGTGTGTGGGAAAGTGTATGTGATATGCAAATGACTAAAAGAGAATAGAGAAAGGGAAAGGAATGGAGGTGAGGATCCTCGTTTGATGGCGTTGTAGCTCCTTGCAGGGCTCCTCCAGCTCGGGAAGAAGCCTCCTGAACGTCCCGAAGTGTGAGAGGAAGAAGAGGAAGAGTTGATGAAGCTTGATTGCAGTTTCTCTCTCCTCTTTCAAAGCAACAACATGTGGACGTCCAGCCTCTCCCCCCCTTGTTAAGAGGGACCAAGGGGGAGTTATATAGACAGTGAGCTCGGGGTTGAGAGCATTGGATGCTCAAGTGTGAAGAAACACACTTGTACATGTGACAATCTATGTGTTTAAGCTCCAACCAATGGGTAGAGGCCATGTAGGACTTTTACTGGGTCAAGAGGGTGCCTAGGTGGCTCATATGCCCGTTGGGAAGGCTATGTGCGTTGCATGGCCGAGACAAGGGCACTAGTGGGCTGGAATCTCGGGTTAGTTGCACAGACCTGGTAAACCCTATTCACGTCCAACGATCAGGACGCCAACCTCATGCAGACGTCCATCGAGGTGGACGCCAACTTGGGTCAACGTCCAGGGGGATTGCCGCCAACCTATAGTCGGCGGCCATCGATGCTGCCGTCTACATGGGATCCGAGGCTGGTCAACACATGGTCAAACGAGGCTTAATGGGCCAAATAGCCTTGCGGGAGATGGGCCAAATCTCGCGTCTACAAATGCCCCTCCGAGACGTCCGGCCTTGCAAGGGAGCAGAGCGGACTGAAAGGTTGGTGTCTCGGTAAACAAAGGACGCAGAGGGCCATCTCCGAGGATAGGAATTCTAGCGAACCAAACGAAAGAGACAAGCTAGAAACAAATGACGAATCGTCTGAGAGACAAATGGGGGTAGGAAAAGGATGATCTACCCGTGTAACTACAACTGCGACCCAATGGCAGGGTCCCTGGCATGGCCGTGTTGGACTTTGACTAGTTTCCGGCGTGTCTGAGTCAAAGGAGTTGTAATATGATGGTTGAATCAGGAGGGTCTCGTAACCGGAGCCGTGGGCTCGCTGGCCTAATCAGGACGTCAGTCCGAATTTAGGAGGTCACGAAGACAAGGAGTTGGTTGATCTCTCAAAGGATTATCAAAAAATTCTAACTGGAATCACATGCCTGGAAAGCCTGAAATCGGAATTAAGCTCGCGGCTGGCGAAGGCTCAAATGAACTCAATAAGGCTGGAATGATCATTTGTTGAAAGCACGGTGGGACAAGTGGAGAATGGGCAACAAAGACCCAATATTCAGCTCTGGTATTCAAGAAGATGGTGCTGACCCGGTTAAACTTGGGATCTGGGTGAACAGACAACCTACAGGATCTGGTTAAACTCAAGATTTCACTTGATTGATCTTAGTTGAAGAACAGACTAGCAGAACTCATTTCTAGCCACCAGGATAACTTTAAAGCACAAGACAGGGGAAAAATCTTTCTTACTCAGTTAGTAAAGTTAGCAGAGAAAATGACATGATGCATGCAGGGTTTGCCCTATCTAAATGCAAGTTAGTAAACCAGAGGAATTATTAAAGGCCAATCAAATAACTGGGAGATCACAAACCCATCACGATTTTGGTGAAGGGGAACTCTGGGTTCATGGTCGCCAAGTTATTAGCCTCTGGTGCAGCTAAACCCTAGGTTAGACATACCTGAACATGACAGCCAGGAATTGACTACCTGCGAACCTCGGGCGGATGATTCAATGAAGTGCCACTTTGCTCAATCCCTTTCTCAATCTTTTTTTTTTTTTTTTTTGATGGGACCCTCTCCTTAGCTTCTGGATACTTCTCTATTGATATAACACTTAAGAAAAAAGTGATCAGTGAAGCTCTAACTTCAGCCCCTTGCCCAAGAATGACATACCTTTCTTGAAGCAAGGTCAAGGGACTAATTTCTAATCAAAGATAGGAACATAAAATAACGGAAAGGGAAATATGCACATGCATTTTTTTTTTTTGTGTTTTGTTGTTTTCTTGATTTTTTTTGTTGTTTTTGTTTTTGTTTTTGATAAGAAAATAAGGAGAATGTTAGCATATATACATGGTACCACTAATTTTTTTGGATTTTTGATTGTTCTAATTTTTTTTGGCTTTTGAAAATAAGGGAGAAATTTTGGGAGAAAATACGTACAGCGTGAAATAAATACATCAAAAGACTCTCTTTTTGTTATTTTTTGCATTTTTGTATTTTTTTGGATTTTTGGACTCTAAGACACATATTCATCACATGTTGGGGTATAGGGTTTACACGATCTTCTTACCCACGAAGGCCAAAAGTAAGGACGGACGTGCATGAAATTTTTGATGTTGGAAATTGCCCCTAGCCTTCTTGATATTTTCCACTACAGAGGGTCTTATACAATCAAATTGCCCCTAGTGGGAGAAATCGGAAGAAATGTATAGAAAATCATGTAGGGTTTTGGTTCAAACTACTTTTTGTTTTCAAACCGACATCTCATATTAAACAGACTTCGTCAACCATTGTTTTTAGGGGAATTTTTCATTTCTTATTTCATTTCTGGGGTGGAGGCACGTACTTTTTGCTACCTCCTTGAGTTGGTCAGCCTTTGGTACGTACTTTTTGCTACCCTTTTTGACCTTTTGGCTCTTCTTTTCCCCATTGAGGCTTGATTTGACATCTTGCCCCTTGCTCTTATTAGTTGCCCCTGTTTTATGGTGACCTTGTCCTTTTAAAAGAGAGTGGGTGGTCCCTTACTCGTAGTTTGTTCCGCTTCCAGACACGACCGAATGGGAAAAGAATAGGGGAAACACATTGACCGGATGAGACCGCCCGAGTGTACTTGTGATTTTCCAGCCAAAGGGCAATATCTTAACATCGTGTGGTGTGTGAATAAGCCTTGCCTAACTAGTGGCCACGTGGAAGAGTAGAGACTTAAACCCGAACCGTTGACAAGTGATGAATGACTGAGCAACTGACTAAGGATAAAACTTTTTGAGGTAGACTGCATTCCAAGGGTGCGTCAATTCGACTCCTTCGGCATCCACTAATCTATAAGCATTCCCTGAGTATGCTTCCTTAACAACGAACGGACCCTCCCAATTTTCTTGCAATTTGCTCCTGGGACCTGGTGCCTTTATGATTTATGCTTAAGGACGATTTCACCCACTTCGAAATTTCTCTCAAGAACTCTTTTGGCATAAAAACGTGCAATTCTCTGACGATAGACCTGAGCGTGGTCAGCTGCTATAATTCGCCTTTCATCCAATAGTTCAAGTTGTGCTAATAAAGCTTCTCGACGTTGACTGGGGTCAAGTTCGGAATCCAATTGAACTCTCAATGAAGGGAGGAAGATCTCATATGGGAGTATTGCATCCGATCCGTATGTCAAAGCATAGGGGGTTTGCCCCGTGGGAGTACGGACTGAGGTGCGATAAGCCCAGAGAGCTTCAACTAAGCGTTCTGGCCAATCAGTGTTGTTGTGTGATTTGCACGTTTTCTTGATTATTTTGATAAGAGTTTTATTAGTAGCTTCCGCTTGTCCATTACCTTGTGGATAATATGGTGATGAATGATGCAAGTTAATGCCATATTTACCACACATGTCGCGGAGCTCCTGCGAGGTGAACTGTGGTCCATTGTCGGTGACGATGTCCCGAGGCACGCCGAACCTTGCAAGGATGTTGCGCTTGATGAACTTGACAACCGTTGATGCTTTGACTTCTATGAACGCTTCTGCTTCAGCCCACTTTGTGAAGTACTCTGTGGCGGTCAGAATGAAGGATTCTTTCGGATTTCTCCAGTTCTATCCGCAAGGGGACCTACCACATCGAATGCCCACATGGCGAAAGGCCATGGAGCAATAAGGGGATGAAGAGAGGAAGGAGCATGAATTTTATCACCGTGTAATTGGCATTTAGCACAGTGACGGACGAAATGGGTGCAATCTTCTTCCATGGTAGGCCAGTAATAGTGTCGTAGCAACTTCTGGGCAATTGCTCTACCATTGAGATGGCCACCACATTCACTAGAGTGAGCAGCTTCAACAATGCTTTCAGATTCGATTTCATCAAGGCAACGGAGATAGACCCCATTGAGGGATTTCTTGTAGAGAACGCCACCTATGATCTTGTACCGTTCGGAGACACGGCGAATAGCCCGTCTATCGGCAGAAGTGGCGTAATCCGGAAGGATCCATCTTTGAGGTAGTTCTCGATGTCAAAATACCAGGGATGACCATCATCGAGGTCGATTTCAGGCTCTTTTGAGAGTGCATTGATTTGATGGGAGGGAGATTGAAGTTGGACAAACTAGGGATCAGTATGAGAAGGGATTCTTAGCCTTTGAACAGAGATGGTTTCGGAGGACCTTTCTAAAGGGATGGGAATGGAAGAGGCCAGAGAGGCGAGGGAATCTGCTAGGATGTTTTGGGCCCTAGGAGTGTGGACAAGGGTGAGCTTCCTAAACTGCCGGATTGCCTTTGCTACCAACTCTTGATATGGTTTCAACTTGGGGTCCCGGGTTTGGTACTTGCTGAGAGATTGCCGGAGTATCAACTGCGAATCTCCAATAATCCTTAATTCCTTGACTCCGAGCAACAACACCATCTTCAACCCAACTAGGAGAGCCTCATACTTAGCCACATTGTTCGTGGCACGGAAGGTTAATTGGTAGGCGTGCGGGATGACTACCCTTTCTGGTGAGAGGAGGACTGCCCCTATTCCACTCCCTTTGGAATTTAAAGCCCCGTCGAAGTAAAGCACCCATGAAGGCTCACCATCGATGATGGCTCCTAACTCTTCATCGGGAAAGGTTTCGTCGACAGGAGAATACGAAGGTAAGGGGTGATGGGCTAGGTGTTCGGCTATGGCATGCCCCTTGATTGACTTCTGGTTGACGTAGGTGATGTCAAATTGATTGAGAAAACTTTGCCACCGCATCAACCGCTCAGTTAGGACGGGCTTCTCTAGCAAGAATCGAATTGGATCCATTCGT
Organism: Colocasia esculenta; assembly: GCA_014218235.1. NCBI lineage: Eukaryota > Viridiplantae > Streptophyta > Magnoliopsida > Alismatales > Araceae > Colocasia > Colocasia esculenta. Next base: position 41,012 of record JACBKR010001072.1, on the reverse strand, counting down.
GCCAGAAGTTTCACTTCATGTGCCAGGAAATAGTGCTTCAACTTCTGGACCACCCAGACGACGGCTGCACATGTTCTTTCCATGGCGGTGTACCTCTTTTCAGCTTCATTGAACAATTTGGATAAGTAGTACACCGCTCTCTCCTTCTTCTCGTCGTCGTATTGGGCCAAAACTGCTCCAGTTGAATCTTCAGTAGTTGATACATAGAGCAATAAAGGCCGACCCGGGACCGGAGGAGCGAGAACAGGGGGATTGAATAGGTAACTCTTCAACTCATCAATGGCCTTTTGACATTTATCGTTCCAATCAAATTTTGCCTCTCCTTTTAGCATCTCGTAGAAGGGCTTACAACGGATTGAATGCTGGGAAATGAATCTCCTAATGAATTGAAGTCTGCCAATCAGCCCTCTAACTTCTCTGATGTTCCTAGGAGGAGGCATTTCGATTATTGCTTTGGCCTTGTTGGGATCAATCTCAATCCCCCTTTTGCTAACTATGAACCTAAGTAATTTCCCCGAAGAGACTCCAAAGACACACTTCTTGGGGTTCATTTAAGCTTATGCTCTCTAGACCGTTGGAGAACCGCCCAAAGGATGTCACTATGGCCATGTCGAGTCTTCGATTTCACCAAGACATCGTCCACATAGACCTCCATGTGCACATGCATCATGTCATGAAAAATTGCCATCATTGCCCTTTGATATGTTGCTCCTGCGTTCTTCAATCCGAAGGGCATGACGACGTAACAATAGGTCCCCCAGGGTGTTGTGAAAGAAGTTTTCTCCTGGTCTTCCTCCGCCAAACGGATCTGGTTGTACCCCGAGAAACCATCCATGAAAGATAACATTTCAAACCCGGCAGTGTTGTCCACTAGGACATCTATGTGTGGGAGAGGGAAATCGTCCTTTGGGCAAGCACGATTAAGGTCTCAGAAATCTATACAGATCCTAACCTTACCGTCCTTCTTCATCACAGGGACGATATTAGCTACCCAATGTGGATATAACACAACCCTGATGAACTTAGTTTTGTGAAATTTGTCAATCTCCTCTTGATCTTGAGTGCTAGCTTGGGATGTAGCCTCCGTAGCTTTTGTTTGACGGCGGTTGCGTCGGCTTTTAGGACTAACCGGTGTTCGACCAAAGAGGTGTCGAGTCCTGGCATGTCCTCGTAGGACAAGCAAAACGTCGGAGAATTCTTTAAGGATAGCTACCAACGCATGCTCTTCTTCTTCACTCAAGTTGGCACTGACTAACACTGTCTTCGGGGATTCCTTGGTGCCAAGATTGACTTCCTTAGTAGGTTCGTCTGCAGCCGTGGTGGGCTCGTCGAACCTTTTTGTGCCATCCACATAGGAGCTCACTGGGTCTTCTTCTTCTTTTGACCCAAGATCTCCTAGCCCATCTTCCTCACTGAAATCTAGGAGATAGACTCCTAGACCGTCATCTTCAGAATCACCTTCTTCAAAATCAGAATGGTTTCTACTAAGGCAGGCTCCTCAAGAAAATCCGGGACTTGACTCAATTTGGCACACCTCTCGGCCAAGGCCATGACATATCGGGCAGGAACTTGCCTACCCTTCTCTTTGCGAATGCATGGTTGAGAGGGACTAGACTCTCCTAATCCTGACTCTAGACTAGACCCTAAACCTGGCTTTAAACCCAAATCTAAACTAGGATCTAGACTGCTATGTACAGGACAACTATGTACAAGGGAAGTACCCCCAGAGGGGTGAGAAACTAACGGGGAGAGCGTCGGCCCTTGGCCGAGCGGAAGAGATTCCAAAGAGGAAGGGTGCTCAATGGAGATCTCGCACTTCCAACTTTGATAATCGGCGTTGTTTTTTGGGAATCAAGGCCCAAAACCATGAGCTGTTGACTCAAGGTAGCCTCGACTGGATGAGTGAGAGATAGGGATGGTGACAGGAATGGAGGGGAAATAGAAGAGAAGGATGTGGATGGAAGATTGGAAGCAGGGGGAGATGAGGGTAGAGATGGAGATGGTGAAGAGGGGGAATCAAACTCAAAGAGAGAGAGGAGGCCGAAGTCATCACATACTTCTTCTATTTATGCCTTTTCCTCTTCTTCCTCTTCCTCCTCACTCTCAGAGCAAGGCAGTTCTTCGATGAGTGGCTCTCTGGTTCCTAGCTGGGTGGCCCCTTGAACAAAATGTTCATTCAAGGTCCAAGTAAGAGGTTGGTAAGGTATGAATGGATCGGGATGGACAGGGTCTGGGTGGAAACCTAGTCCGGCTTTAGGCAACAACCTCCTAATGGCCCGAACACTCTGGATCTGCCCTTGCTTTTCTTTTCCTAATCCATGGCCATGGACATAGCCGATGTTGGCCATCACTTCCCAACCTTTCCCTTGAGGGCAGGGAGGTTACTCAGGCTTCTCATCCGATTGGGGGGATTGGCTCAAATCACAGGGTGAGGGGAAGTCAAAGAGAGACATCACTGGCTTCTTCCTCTTATTTGGAATGAAAAGGTGTGGCATCTGTTCCGAAGTGAGAGTATTAAGAGTCTCCACGATGGGAATGCTCTTGATTTTGATGATTCACCCATTGTAAGGAAATTTGAGACATTGGTGGGCGGTGGAAGGGACCCCTAAGGTTTGCTCTAGCCACGGACGACCGAGGATGGCTTTATAGGCCGGATCGACGTCAAGAACTAGAAATTCGGTGGACATAGTGACGGGTCCGATTTCCAGCTTAAGAGCAATTTTGCCATTGGCAACTCTTTTAGAGTTGTCATAGGCGGCGATAGTGGAGCAACTCTTCTCCAGATTTTCTTCCCCTAAACCCAATTGCTTAAGGGTCTTCATCGGACAAACATTGATAGAGGCCCCGGTGTCGATAAGAGTAGAGTCCACCGGAACCCCATTGAGGTTGATGGTGAGACAAAGAGGGAGAGAACAACACTCGGGGGTGGCGAGATCCTTGTCCGAAAAAGAGATTGAGGGACCTTGGGTGAGGGAGAGAATGGCGCCGGTGACCCCGCTAGGAGGGAGGTCATCATTAACCATGATTTTCTGGAGGAACTGGAGGAGAGTGGATTGGTGTGATGGCGACCTCCGAATCAATTCTAAAATAGAAACCCTTGCGGGCGTCTTATCAAGATGTTGGAGAATATCATATTCGGTGCCAGCCGGAGGTGGAGGCCCATTATCTTCCTCATCTTGAGTCGGCCGCAAAGGTGGAGGAACAATCTGATTCCTAAGCGTGACATGAACATCCTCTTGGGGTCTTGGAAGAATCAACTGGAGAGGCCTAGTGGATGACTCACTGGCAGGGGAAGTGAGGACAGTGGGGTAGGTGTCCTGAGGAGGTCGGATAAGCACTAAGGGTCTTTCCTCGAGAATGGCATCCACCGAGGTGGAAGGTTCCTGGGACTCTACAGTGGGACATGGATACCACTCATCAAAGCCCTCTACCCCCCATTGTTGTTCTCTCCTCACAACCCGGGGTTCCGAACAAGTCATGGTGTGGACATTTTCCTGGGACTTGGAGGAGGAGGGGTTTCTGTTTCGATGATTGGGGAGAGGGTTCTGGAAGATGCCTAATTCCTTCTTAGTGTACCTAGACTTGGCTATGGCTACACTGACATCCTCCCAGTTGATTCTCCCTTGATCATTCACATCATACACCTAGTCACGGAAGTGAAACAGTTGTTGATATCGTGGCCATGGGTGCGGTGGTAAGGACAGTACTTGGAAGTATCCAGCCTTGGATTTGTGTTTTCCCTTTGTGGGGGGAGCCGGATAGCTTCGCAAGTCATGAGTGCGAAGAATATGTCCTCAAGGGTCTCGGGGAGAGGAGGGTAGTGAGACCTCTTAGGACCAGGCCGAGTGTAGCCAGAAGAGGGAGGAGGAACAGCAAGTAAGGCTTTGAAGGATGTGATGGGAATTGGTGAGGATTAGAGGGAGGATTGGACGGAGGGATAGAGGATTTGTTGGGAGGCCTCAAAGGCTGGCTGCAAGCACTTACAGACTCATTGACGGTCACCCCCTCGGTGGTGGGTGCCGCGGCAGCCTTGCGTGCCTTTGGCTTTCCTTCAAAGAAGTGTGGGAGAGAGGAGTCCTTGATTGGTTTTCAACCACCCTGGCTCTGTTATAAAGATGTGAGAAGGAGTGGAACTCACTTAACATTAAAACAGAACGGAGCACAGGGGTAGTGTTGGTAACCAAGAGAGTTATGGCTTGAGACTCCGGGATGGGAATGTCGGCTCTTGAAGCCATGGACCTCCATCGGTTGGCATAAGTAACAAAGTCTTCATTCGACTTCATCTTTTCTGCCATCAAGTCGGAAAGTGTGGGGACTTGAGTGGCCATGTATGAAAAGTGTGAGATGAATCGCTCGGAGACTATGTCAAAATTAACAAGGTCAGATGCGGGTAGAGAGGTAAACCACCTCAAAGCTTCCCCTTCCAATGACTGTTGGAAAAGGTGAACTAAGAGGACCCGATCATATAACCACCGATGGGAATCCATGGTGAAGCCGGCGAGATGAAATTGGGGGTCGGAGGTCCCATCATACTTGTGGTAGTTTGGGGCCTTGAAGTCGGGGGGAAAGTAAGCGTTGGGGAGCTTGCAGTAGTTTAGTAACGAATGAGGTTTAGAGTGGGATAAGGAATCCGCTACAAGCTTCCTAACGAGACCTTCAACCTCGAAAGGGGAACAAATTTAGATTGAATGGGGGGTGCGATTTGGATAGGTGGCGAATAGGCGGAAGGAGGAGTGGGAATTGGAGTAGGGAAAGGAGCGGGAGTGACAGGAGGAATGAAGGCGGAGACGGGAGCTCGGGATGGGGTGACTGGTTTAGGAGTGGGCCTAGATGTGGAGGCATTGAATGGGGATAAAGATGGAGTGGAAGGGGAGGTAGCTGCCCGGACAGTATGCTTTGAAAGCATAGAAATGATATCCTCGGGCGAGTACCGGGACATGAGTTTAGAAAACTCGGGGTCTTCTTGACTATTTTGGTCATGAGTGGGATTGACCCTCAAACTCACTTCTTCATTATCAGCCTGAGAGGATGATTGGACTGATTCCTCAAGCTGGACATTGGTGTTAATCATACTGACCATTTCATTGATATTATCATCATATTCAAAAGCTGGTTTATTAGCCATGTCAACAGGGTCCAACCAAGTGTCCATTAGCACACAACCTATGGATTTTAAAGTGGTCAAAGTTGATTAACTTACTGCTTAGACAGAAATGTGGATTTCTACCGAACAATGTTAGCAATCAACGTCCCCAAGTTTTTAAATTCCAAAGTTATGTGTTGAGTTAAGTTGATTGGTAAGACCGTTCTCTCAAGCTCACTCGAATCCCGGTAAGTAGGTGACTAGACAAGGTGGGTAAAGGTCCTCCTGCCCCGTACCGTGAGGGAATCCACGGAATTTAGGGACTTATAGAGTTTTCTCCAGAGCCAACCCGATTTACCCGAGCGGGAATCCCCGAGTAAAAGGTTGTAAACCGAAGAAGGGTGATCCTAGAAATGTGAGGGGAGGCTAGACAAGAGAAGAAGAAGACCCCTGGTGACTGAGAATATTAGTGACAAACAGTAAGCAAACAAAAAATAAAAACAAAGCAAAACAAACAGAAAATAGAGAAAAACAGGTTTCTGTAAAACTAAACGGCAAACAAGTTGACGCCAAGTTTATCAGAAATAAGTAGACGGCAATATCGACTGACGCTAACAGACAGTAAACGGCACCCTAGATGGACGCTAAGAAGAGTTCAACGGCAGGAAGACTGGACGTTTACCTGGGTAGGGGGCAAGATCGATGGCCGTCTACCTGGATGCACTCAGACCGCAGTAGCAATGTTGTCCCACCGTGATCGCCAGAAAAGAGCTGTGGACGTTTCATTTCGTCTCCGTCTTCGAATGCCGACGATGTGGCCTTCTTCGACGGTGGTTCACGAACGTGCCGCTCCTTCGTTGGCGATGGAGAATGTGCCAGTTGACCCCGTTGACCCCGAGTTGACTGCGTTGACTGAGGAGAAAACAAAGGAAACCGGTGATATAAGGGAGATAGTTGCGATCGCCAGGGCCTTACCTGTGCCCAAGGGGTTGTTCTGATCACGTTGATGTAGCAGCCTCGCGTCGCGGGTGATGGTAGAGATCCAACTTCTCCTCCTTCAGACGGCCAAAGGAAGAGAGCTCCACGGTCTTCTTCGGATCGTTCCTGCCACAGAACAAGACTCAATTAGACCCTAAATAGTGCAACAAATGTTCAAAACGAAATTTGGAAGGCCAAAAGGAGAGTCCCGTACCGGTTGCGGACTTGAGAAGAGGGGTGGCCAAGTGTTATGACCACCCTTCTTCCCTCCGTTTTTGGTTGGGAAACCCCTTTCTAGGTATGTAGGAAGGTGCCCTACGTGCCTATAGTGTGTAGGAAAGTGTATGTGATATGCAAATGACTAAAAGGGAATAGAGAAAGGGAAAGGAATGGAGGTGAGGATCCTCGTTTGATGGCGTTGTAGCTCCTTGCAGGGCTCCTCCAGCTCGGGAAGAAGCCTCCTGAACGTCCTGAAGTGTGAGAGAAAGAAGAGGAAGAGTTGATGAAGCTTGATTGCAATTTCTCTCTCCTCTTTCAAAGCAACAGCATGTGGACGTCCAGCCTCTCCCCCCCTGTTCAGAGGGACCAAGGGGGAGTTATATAGACAGTGAGCTCGGGGTTGAGAGCATTGGATGCTCAAGTGTGAAGAAACACACTTGTACATGTGGCAATCTATGTGTTTAAACTCCAACCAATGGGTAGAGGCCATGTAGGATTTTTACTGGGTCAAGAGGGTGCCTAGGTGGCCCATATGCCCGTTGGGAACGGCTATGTGCGTTGCATGGCCGAGACAAGGGCGCTAGTGGGCTGGAATCTCGGGTTAGTTGCGCAGACCTGGTAAACCCTATTGACGTCCAGGGATCAGGCCGCCAACCTCATGCAGACGTCCATCGAGGTGGACGCCAACTTGGGTCAACGTCCAGGGGGATTGCCGCCAACCTATAGTCGGTGGCCATCGATGTTGCCGTCTACATGGGATCCGAGGCTGGTCAAACATGGTCAAACGAGGCTTAATGGGCAAATAGCCTTGCGGGAGATGGGCCAAATCTCGCGTCTACAGTCTCCACCTTCTACATCGCTGCCGCTAGAGCTTCCTCCTCCGCTGCTGCCTTCGGCGTCTCCACTCTCAATCCCAGGAACTCCTCCACCATCATTGTCGCTGCTGTCCCTGGCATCTCCACCATCTCCTCCTCCATCGCCCTCATCGTTGGTAATCTTCCTTCCGCCGCCGAAGCACTCCTCCCCTCACCAGCGTTTCGAGGCCATCTTCTTCATCCCCAGACTGTAGAGAGAACTAGAGAGCAAGAGATGAGAGAGCAAGAGAGAATGAGAGTTGAGAAGATTAAGAGAGTGGAGAGAGTTCGGGTGGCGAAAGGAAGAGAAGGAGGGGCTCTCAGGCATCCTGTAGCTTCGGGAAGATGTTTAAAACGCGACGGACACAGTTGTCGCGATTTAAGTAGTCATGTTTTATATGCGACAGGGGTCGTTGTCGCACTTCAGAAATCCATCATTACCCTGGCGCAAATTTGAAAATTTGAAGTACAATTTGAAGCCAACGGGTTAAGTGGTCGCTATTTCGGTAATACGCGACGGTTTTGTTGGTCGCGAATACTAAGTTGAAGCACGACGTCTGTGTCCATCATGATTCAAGAAGCTCACCCAAGGGCCAATTCTAAGGAACATCACAGTACTTTGGAAATTATAATCATGATAAATAGTGTATTTTGGCCGAATAAAGGATGGAATCTATTTCTTATTGAGGGAATAATCGTGGCGTTACAAGCGGCCAGCTTGGGCCATAGTTTCATCAATTCCCTTACATATTTCATCCACTCCTCCTCCACCTCCTCCACATTTGGGAATGGCCGCATGAAAGTGTAGATCTTCCAGAGTGCTATGATGATGTCCGCCTCTTCGCCGTCGCCGTTGGTACCAGCTCCTTGTCTTGATCGGAGGAAGATGAGACGGCTCTTCAAAGTTGCACCATGGAATTCCAAGTTGATAGAGGCCGTGGTGTGAGTTGTACAGCATGAACTCAGTCGCCCCGATGAGTCAAAGTTCCATGCCGGGTGCTAGCCGCATCCGTAAATCTTTGGCTAGAAGCGGCACCAGAGTACATGTGAAGGCATTTCTTGGCATGCTACAGAGATGATCGCACCAATCTGCCCGTGTCTTCAGCTAAGGCATGTGATTTGCAACACGCCCTTCTAGGCCGATGAGGCCATCCATGTGACGGAGTGGACTTTTGGAGAAGATCCGCGATGAGCTTGTTGCCTCGTTGTTCACATCAAACTTAAAGTGCAAATCAGTCGAGCATGTGAACAAACGCGTAGATCTGTAGGGAGGCTTCCCCAAGCTTGCCTCTATGAGCCCACTATAGAGGAAGGCTAGCACTGTCGGTCCCTACCTCTATCCTTCCCATATGTCGCAGATCGCGCTAAGTTGCTTCTCTTTGAGTATGTTGTCCACAGATGGAAAGAGAAGTGCACTCGCTATGCATATGGCGAACCCTTTCATCACTTTCTCCAACTTTGTGTCGTCCTCTGCCTTTGGTATTTTCTTGATCGTCCAAGCCACCAATTTTTGAAGATTTATTCCCTTTTTAGCTTGGACATCTTGGGCCACCCTTTAGCTTCCATGAAGCTTGCAAGAACCTCCCGGCTTGTAATTCCCCTTGGCATGATAGCCATCTCGTCCTCGTCGCCTCTTCTCATCCATTTCAAGCCTAATAAAAATTCAACTTCTTCCATAGGATGGTGGCTTCGAAGGTTTTGAAGAGGAAGGTGTGGGTTTGTGGATGCCATAGTCAACCAAAGCCCCCATCGCCACCCAATCTAAGTGGATTTCATGGTATCTTTTGGCATGGACGGATAGGTTTTGGATGCCTCACCTAGAAAGGATGGATTTCATGTCAAGGCTTATATAGGAGGTTAGTTTTTGGAGCCATGGGAGACACATGTACCTCCTAGTGCCTGGAAAGAGAGGATAGTCTTGTAGGTTGGAATTTTTCATGTGGAGATTGGTGCATAAGAAAAAAGATGGATTTTAGCCATGAGAGAGGATGACGCATGCATGGTTATGATCATGGGAGTTTTTGTCATGGGGTATGGGAAGAATAGGGTTCTTCAGCCAAGAGGTTTGAGAGGAAAAAAAGAAAAAGAAAAAAAAGAGAGGGAGGACAAGAACAACATAAGAACATGAAGAACAGTAAGAACACATCACGAACATGAACAATTCAATGTAAAAATCAATCTACTCACCAATTTGGCTTGAATGAGCTTGCAGATGTGCCCCTCCACCTTGTTCGACCTCTGAAATCCTTCAACTCTTGGTCTCTTGGAAGGGGGAGCTCCAGCATGATCCATGGCCTTCACCTTCAAGTCTCCTTCTCTTCTTCTTCTCCCTTGCTAATGGTTGATTCTTAAGCTTGGATGGTGTCTAAAGCATGAAGAGAGCAAGGAAGAGGGGTGTTTTATAGCCCCATGGCCGCACAAGCCCGGAGGCCATGTCCTAAACCCACCACAAGTGTAAAATAGGCAAGGCAATTTGGTCTTGGGGTGGGACTATTCAAAATCATGACCGACATATACGTCATGATTCAAATGCTTCCTTTCGATTCCCAGTTCGATTGGTGAAGGTAAAACACGACCGACAACATCGTCGCGATTCAGGCAAGTAAAATGCGTCCATTTCACTTGTCGCGATTCACAAGCATCATCATTTTGATATTTTGTGCTCTATAGTTGTTGCTTATTGTTGCTAATCAGTCTTTGAGCGCAGGTTTGGATATGCGTCCCTCGCCGTAAGTTTCACGTCTATCTTTGGCAAATCTTAATGGTATCGTTATCATTGCATTTTACTATATAGTGTACCCTATTAAAGCATATCAATGACCTTGAGGCTCTGATGAATCTGAAATTGAGTTTCCCTCCACCACCAAAAAAATAGTGATAATTTCAGAGGATTCTTATGACTTGAGGATAGGCCGTTATGCTTTGCAAAAAGGATGACGAACCCACGTCTGAAAGTCCCGGTGTTCTGACTTAGCTTGGTATCGTAGCAATATTATCTTTAATTATTTTATATTTTTTTGTCTTAATATTTTTCTTTTAGCCCAGCATGCATCATGTAGGATCTTTAAGCTCATTGCTGAGAAATTACTCTCGTGCTTAACTTAAGAGAGTCGCTTATCTTATTTCAATTAACATGAAGTATTCCATTCCAAGTCAAGTACTCAGTTCATCTTGTTGATGTTTTCAGACCGTCTCTTGAAAAACTCCTTGCTTTGGATTCCTATATCAATTCATCTATTTTTCCGTAGATCCACATTGGCTGCAACACGTCCACAAGCTGGTAAATGCTCCCCAATGGTGAAACCTGCCAGATTGTGTCCGTAGATACTTCCCCGATGCTGGAAGTTGATCTCTCTCCCCATCGTGCCCATGTGCACACTCTTCCCTTTCGTCCAAACAATTGGGTTACCTCTTGAGGTTTTCTCTGAGCCACTTCATTGTGAATTGAAGAACAACTCCTATCATATGTTGTTGAAGGCGTGTGTCGGACCACGTCGTTCAAACCCGTTAACCCAGTAACGAGCTTGACCCAACTCCGTCTCCTGCGAACATGTCGTAGCCTCGCAAGGGATATCACACACATGTCCATGAAAACATAAAGGAACACACAGATATATCTATATATTTATCCACAATGTCACACATATTTACATTGGATTTACATAACCACATTTCAACAAAAGTCAAGTAAGGTACAAGAGCCTGGGGCATACCCCGAGGTACAACTGGAAAAAGAACTACACTGCTAGAGGCATCGGCCCAACTCCGCTGCGATGCGGCTCTGAACTGAAAGATGGTAGAGAAACCTCCTACTCTCCTTCACCTGTAGGGAGTAGGGGTGAGACTCGCAAGTCACTAGCTTAGTAGGGAAACTCCCTCAAAACTGAGCAAACCAAACTCAAGTACGAAAGCAGGAAGCTACGCTAGCAATTTATAGCACAGCTAAGCAGAATATTAAAGCTATAAATTCCACTTACCACGTACCGTCAACATAAATCACTTAATAAATAAACGGTAAAACCACACCTTAGTGTACGTGCTAAAGTAGAGAATGCCACACTCGAGCCACGTAGTCTAGTTTGAGACACTAGCAACTGACTCGGACAAACCACACAGGTCTACCACTCAGCCTCGCAGCCACGGACGAAAAGTCCAGCTGCCGCTCCACTAGAACAGGTCCAACAACTGTGGAGACCAACCAACACCACACCTGCGGTCCACACTGCCGAAGGCCCAGGCCTGACACCTCCAGTGTAAGGCCCTCGAATTTCCGTCGCATTATTTGTATTTGTGTGTGTATATTTGTGCTTGTGTATGTATGTACATATTTACGTACGTATTAATTAGTACAAGTACGTGTGCATGTGCTTATATTAGATGTAAATAATGCATGTATTGAATGGTGATAGTATGGATACAATACCATATACATATTGCATGTATATATGCATGGTATGCATGGTTTTCTGCATATTTTAGACTTCTGGCCGAAGGCCATCTTGGCGTCAATCCCTAGCCGTTAAGGTTGTGTCAACGTCCAGACATGGACGCCGACACTAATCCTGGCGTCTAACAATATGGACGTCTATTTCTCTGGCCTGCATGCGCAGCAGAGCTGCAAACTTCTGAAACAAGAAAGCTCAGCCATTGGGGGGCTGTCCCCAACGGCTCTGAGAGCTGTCATGTCACCTTGTGAGTGGGAGAGAGTCCTCCCCTTATGTCTGAACCCAGATCTGCCTCTCCCCGCTCCTCTCTTCACCTTTGCAAGAGAGAAACCAGGAGAAAAAAACCCTATGAGCTGTGAGAAAACCCACCCTTTTGCACCCAAAGATCAGACTTCCTAGAGCTAGATCCGGCCATCTTCCACGACAAGAGGCTAGCTGGAGCAAAGGAGGAGGCTTCCCCAACAACCCCTTGGTTTGGAGATCATCCAGGAGCCCGAGGAAGAAGATCTAGGAGGGAGTTCTGCACCTTCTTGGAACTGCCCAAGAGGGCTTCTCCGAGCACTTTGATCCTTGGAGCAATTTTTAAAAGGCAAGTGACCTAACCATAATGTCCCCGTATGTGTCTAGGTCGTTTCTACTATTTTTATGAATTTTCCCTCGAGTCCTAACCCACACATTCACCCAAACTTGAGAGCTCGGGTCTGTGTTTCTGCACAGACCTGCATTGACGGCAAGGTCATGGATGCTGAGATCATGTTTGGCATCCATCGACCATGCCGCTGACCCTGAGTCAGCAGCCAGAGACCGCCGACAAGTTCCTCTGGACAGAACAGTGACATGTTCTGCCCTTCCTATACAACTATTTTCGGTATGGTTTCCGTGATGAGGATATATGGTAACCCTATACACTATGTATATTGTTAAATGTGGTGTGTGGATGAGTGTGACGTGGTGGTGAATGTTAGAAAGTTGTATTCCGTGAATTTGTAAGCATGATTTGTTGATAATCTTGCCAATCCATGTTTCATGATTAGGATTAGTCTGAATGCCTCAGTTTTGTTAGATCATGAAGATTAGTAGATCAGTATATGTATACTCAATTTTGGTAAATTGTCCATGCTTGTATAAATTGCTAATAAATTCGGTTCGGGAAATAAAAAGGCATGTAAGAATGATTTGTGGTGATCGATCTACAATTGTATGGTTTAGGGTAAATTCTGTATTCTCAGATCATGTATGTGACAGTAATCTTTGTTCAAACAGTAAGTGGCAAAATTGCATGATGTGTTAAACTCCATGTTAACTTAATTGTGAATGGCATGCGAAATAGGTATTTGATTTTATGTAAATTCTATTTAGCTCAGAAAAATCTGAAAAATGGAGTGTATGACCTTGAATCCGAAAATGGCATGTGGTTAAAATTTCAGGTCATTTGGACCAGTACATAAGGAGTTATGTATTTTCCATGCGAAATGTAATAATCTATGTATGACATCGTAATGTGATTAGATATTGCTTAAACCCAACTTGATTGGTAAAGTTTACTGTGTGTTAAACTCCTGAAATCTGTAGTGCCATGTCAGGAAAAACAGAGAAATGCATATGAGTGAGAAAGTGAATGAGATGAAAAGTGCTATGTGTAAAACCATGTGCAAACCGGTAGAATGTGTAAATGTGTAACTGTGCCAATGTGACACTGCTTCCGTAGAGGGCAGTGGAATTGTATCAGGGAAAAGTCCCCCTGAGAAAGTTCAGTGTGTAATGACCCTAGGGCATTAGGGGAAATCCTGGAGGTGGGCAAGTACCACTGGTTAGGTGGAGACTTGTTCTCCCGGTCTGCGCAGTCCAAGAGTCGCCATTGGAATGCCTAGATGGCGTCTATGTGTAATGTGATGTGTATATGTCCTTCTTTGGTGGTTTGGACTATGTGTCACGGCACCTAAAATGTGTAATGTGTAATGTGTAATGTATATGTGTTCATGTGTAAATGTGTAAGTGAACAAATGTGAAATGTGTATGTTAAAGTGCAACCATGTGAAAGAGGAAACTTGTGTAAAGAAAATGTGAAATTCTAAATGAGAGGGTATGATATTGAAATCCATGTGAGACAAATCTGAAACCATGTGAAATCAGTAATTCATGTTATTTACATCATGTTTATATGTGCAAAGATGTCTAAAATCCATGTTAGGGATAATTGGTGAGCACGGGTACAAGATAGCATGATTGGTTGTTCAAATGATATGTTTTACACAATATTGTAGCTCTCATGTATAGGTTTACAGCTATGAAACCATGAGAAATCAGCAACTTAGAGCATGTGAAAACGTCTATGTAGGTGTTTAAAACATGTAAGTCCATGCTAGTTATGCTTTACCTTTCATATATGCACAGTGTTCATGTTGGTAGCTCTCATGTCTTCGTTCTTTAAAGACAAAATTTCATGAGTAGATTGAATAGAAAGCATGTGATAGGTAAATTTTATTCTTAGAAATCTGAAAGCATGATCCATGTATAAAATTGTAAAACTTTCATGATAGGTTGAAACTTTCAAATGACTAGCATGCCATGTGTTGAAAATTTTGAATGTGCATGTAGAAACCGCTATGACTTATACGCGTATGTTATGAGTAGTGTTACATGCTGAGTCTTTGGACTCACTCCTTGCTTCGGCGTACAGGTGTAGTTGGTCACGTGGCACCTTTGGAGGATACAGTGGAGACGGACTCCGAGCGCGGAGATTAGCTAGTCTTTGGAGTTTCTTTGTGACTTGTGCATTTCATAGTATGTAATTTGAACATTGTATTAGAGTTATCATGAAAAGGATGTATAAGTGTGGACATTATGTATTTTAATTTCAGCAAATTTAAATTATGTGAACTTTTAGCTCTTAATGTTAATTGCAAACTTCATGTATGTTAATGTGGATGATGAATGAATGAAGACAGATGTCTTTTACTTCCGCTACTCTGTTGTATATTCGCGTGTATCTCAGCTGTTAGTATCGTTTGGGTAAATGTCCCACTGTGAAGACTCTCGCTATACCGACGTGGGTTGGTATAACCGTACCGGTATAATGAGGGCCGTCACATCCAGGGACCCTGGCCTGAGCTCCCTAAAGTGATGCACTGGAAACAGGATTAGCTGGGGACCAGTGACATCTATTAGTGTCCGTACCCCCAACTACGAGCGTGCTACAAGCAACAAACAACAAACTCTCTCACAAGTCACTGTCCCACTGTCGTCTTTCCCTCAGCCAGACGTACAACTCAAACACAGGAGTGAGGGTGCCCAGGATAGATGACACAGACCTCGACGGCACAACACAAATACCGGGACAAGTCCTGAGCCCAGACACATGTGCCTGGCTCACACAGAACATGGGGCACCCAACTGAAGAGGTAACCACGGTAGGCGTCGTGCTACTCACCACGCACACACAAACCACGTGCACATCGCGTAAACCACATGAAACCTCATGTCAACCACATGAACACAACACACTATCCACGTGGACAACACGCCAATCATGTAAACCACTTTCTAGCCTCGTAAACAGCACGCTAGCCTTGAAAACAACACGCACACAAAGCGTTATGGGTGCCAATGCACCTCTTATATTTGACATACACATAAAATATCAATAATCGGATAATTCTGCCATTTAAACCATGCACAACATGACCTCTTGGCTGAGGTCGCGACGTAGGGTAGTGTCGCCTTCAGAACACGACACCCTGATATGTCGCGTTCATAACCTGAACATGTCGGTTGGCTTGTCGCGTTCAGAACGCGATAGGGGGCTCTGTCGCCTTCACAGGCAGGAACCCTAATCTGGGTTGCTCACTCCGGATCACCTCCCCATACCACACAAACCACGTTTAATTCTCATTTTTCATGCTTTAATGTGTGCTCTAACATGTTATCTATTGTTCTTAAAGCAAATAACACCTTCCATCATCATCACAAGAGATCCACAGCCCCAAACACAGGAGGAATCACCCTACCTCTGCGATGAACACGAAGAACGACACTTTCTCGACATTTCTCCCACTCCACGCAAGATCCTCACAGTGAGAACACACCAAAAACGCCACCAAACCTACGAATCACCCCAAAAATCGCTACAGCACCTTCCCCTGGCCGAGCAGAACATACTGCAGCTCTGCTTGGCCAAAGTTACATAAAAATACCCAGCGGTTGGGAACGCGACATACCTCTCCGTCGTGACCTGAACGCGACGGGGTATGGCGTCACCTTCCCAAAGCTGATGTCTGCATGCCGCCCAGTGCGTGACACGCAGCGCGCATGCAGACGACGACTGCTCAGTAGCTGCAACAAGAACGTGACATGTAGAACCGTCGCTTTCAGAATGCGACGCCCCTTGTTGTAGCGTTCACAAACAGTGAACGGGCAGGTGTTTTGGGCCTAGCTTACCGGCCCACAACACCCCAAAACCTATACACACACCTGTAAAACACCACACTGGCCACCACATCCATTGAACAAGGGATCCACGAGGATCCAAAAAACGCGCAACGTTACATTACTATCATCTAAAAAGAAATTTCGACCTTGAAATTCAAATCACAATTCACGCATTTAAAGCTTTAAACACCACAATTTATACTATCATCTAAAAAGATTTTAAAACTTACTCAAATAAATAAGGATACGCTTTAGTATTTCCTCAGCTAACTCCCAGGTATCTTCTCCTCCCTGCCTGTTTTCCCATCTAACTTTTACTAAATAAATTTCTTTGTTTCTCAACTTCTGTGTTCTGCGGCCTGTGATCCGCACTGAGTATTTTGGCATAGACATATCTGGTTTCAAATCATCCCGCTGATAACTGACTATCTGTGCTGGATCTTCAATACATTTCCTCAACATGGAAACATGGAAAACATCATGAGCATCAGTAAAATCAGCTGGCAAATCAATTCTATATGCAGTCTCCCCGATTCTTTCCAACACTTGGAAGGGCCCTACATACCTTGGGCTCAACTTTCCTTTCTTACTAAACCTCAAAACACCTTTAGTATGGGAAACCCTCAGAAAAACAAAATCCCCAACTTCAAATTGAAGTGGCATGCGACGTTTATCTGTATAGCTTTTCTGTCGGCTCTGGGCTGTCTACAATTTTTCCTTAATAAATCTAACCATTTTTGTAGTCTGCTGAATCAACTCAGGACCCATTACTTGTCTTTCTCCCACCTCATGTCAATTTAGTGGTGTTCTACACGGCCTTCCATATAATGCTTCATACGGTGCCATTCCAATACTGGTGTGATAACTGTTATTATAAGCAAACTCCACCATGCCTGGATAGTGCTCCCAGCCACCTCCCCATACTAAACAACAAGCTCGTAACATATCTTCAATTGTCTGAATTGTTCTTTCTGTCTGACCATCTGTCTGTGGGTGATAGGTTGAATTGTATCTTAATTCTGTACCAATGACTCATTGTAAGCTTCTCCAGAAACCAGAAGTAAACCTAGGTTCCCTGTCAGAAACAATTGTCTTCGGGATGCCATGCAACGAAACAATTATGTCAACATAAATTCTTGCTAATATGTCCACTGTCCAGAACATACTCACTGCTACTAGTCTGCATACTTTACTTAATGTGTCAACAAATACCCATATTCCATTGTGTCATGTAGCTGTCCTCGATAGTCCTGCCACAAAATACATAGCAATGTCATCCCACTTCCACTGTGGAATGGGTAACGGTTGTAGTAGACCTCCAGGCTTCTGATGCTCTGCCTTTATTTGTTGACAAACAGTACATCTTGCAATGAACTCTACTATTTCTCTTTTCATGTATGGCCACCAAAAATACTTTTTCAAATCTTGATACATTTTAGTGCTGCCTGGATGAATCGTATACCTGGATTTATGTGCCTCTTCTAGAACTCTTTACTTTACTTCTCTTTCTGCGGGTACATATAACCTGCCTCTGAGCCTGACTACACAATTATCATCAATGGTGACACCTTCCATTTTCACAATCTCTGCTAAGCTTCCATCGGTTCTCTGGGCTTCAATAACTTGCCAATACAAAGATGGCTCTACAACACTATTGGCTAGTACTGCTCGCCGCTGACTGCTCGGAACATACAGTGAATTTTCTACTATTTCCTCATATAATTTCCATTCTTTTATCATCTTATGACTTAGATATGCTTTTCTACTCAATGCATCAGCTACCACATTGGCCTTACCTGGATGATAACCTAAATTGAAATCATAATCTTTCAAATACTCCACCCATCTGTGCTGACAGAGATTCAAATCCTTCTGGAAGAAAATATATTTCAGACTTTTATGATCTGTGAATATTTCGAACCTCTCACCATATAGGTAGTGCCTCCACATCTTCAAAGCAAATACAACTGCTGCTAACTCCAAATCATGAGTTGGGTAATTCTCCTCTGCTGGTTTCAATTGCCTAGATGCATATGCTATCACTTTACCATGTTGCATTAGTACTGCTCCAAGCCCTATTTTGGATGCATCTGTGTAAATCACAAAACCACCGCTACCTGCTGGTAATGTCAATATTGGCGTCGTCGTAAGTCTTTTCTTTAATTCCATAAAACTTTTCTGACATTCACTTGACCACACAAATGGTACACCTTTTCTAGTCAATCTGGTCATAGGTGCTGCAATTCTGAACAAAATCCTGTATAAAACGCCTGTAGTAACTTGCTGGGCCAAGAAAACTTCTAATCTCTGTAATTGTTCATGGCGCTTCCCACTTCATAACTGCCTCCACTTTAGCTAGATCAACTACAACTCCCTCTGCTGAAATAACATGATCCAAAAACTGAATTTCTTTTAACCAAAATTCACACTTATTGAACTTGGCATACAACTGATTATCTTG
The DNA here is from genome assembly GCA_014218235.1 of Colocasia esculenta. Taxonomy (NCBI): domain Eukaryota; kingdom Viridiplantae; phylum Streptophyta; class Magnoliopsida; order Alismatales; family Araceae; genus Colocasia; species Colocasia esculenta. Next base: position 22,544 of record JACBKR010001072.1, on the reverse strand, counting down.
CAAAAGCTGCAATGTAAGACTCAAATGAGCTGCATGCTCCTCTTCAGATGCTGAATAAACCAATATGTCATCTATGAAAACCACTATAAACGGATCCAGATATGGATGGAAAATTATGTTCATGATATTCATAAATGTTGTTGGTGCAATGGTTAGCCCAAATAGCATAACCACAAATTCATAATGCCCATACCTTGTTCTGAATGCTGTCTTATCAATGTCTTCTTCTCTAATCCTTAACTGATGGTACTCGGATCTCAAGTCAATTTAGTAAAAACCTTAGTTGACTGAAGCTGATCAAATAAATCATCAAACCTTGGCAATGGATATTTATTCTTTATGGTCAAATCATTCAACTTTCTATAACCAATACACATTCTGAAGCTTCCATCCTTCTTCCTTACAAACAATACAGGGGCTCCCCATGGTGAATGGCTCGGTCTGCTAAAACCTTTTTCTAGCAATTCTTGCAATTGCTTCTTCAATTCCTTAAGCTCTACTGGTGCCATCCTATGCGGTGCCTTGGATATTGCCATAGTTCCTAGATGCAATTCTATGGTAAAATCCACCTCCCTGTGTGGGGCCAAACCTGGCAAATCATCCGAAAATACATCTACAAATTCCCTAACCACTGGACCTGCTTCTACTGTCTTGCCAGTCTGTACCAGACTAACCGAAGCTAAATACGCTACACAACCCGCATTCAACTATTTTCTAGCTTTAATTGCTGAAATTATAAACTTAGAAGTGTAAAAGGGCATACCTTGGAATTCAAATACTACTCCACTAGGGTGACAAAACCTGACTCTCTTCTTTCTGCAATCTACCATTGCCCCATAAGCCTCCAACCAATCCATACCCAGAATAATATCATAATCCTCAATTGCAAAGTATATAATCTAGCTGGCATTTGGTTCCCTTGAACCACAATAGGAGCCTCTTCCACGTAGCAAGAGGTGAGCATAAACTCACCCGAAGGAACCTCTACTACCAATTCACACAGTTTCTCTTCTAATGGATGCACCATACAATCCAAAAACTTTTCGGAAATAAAATAATGAGAAGCACCCTGATCAAATAAAACTCTTGCTGAAAAGTCATAGATAGGTAGTATACCTTCTATCAAATTTGATGCCTCTGCCTGGGCTCGGGTGATAGCCATAACCCGACCCCTACCTCGCTGGTGCGGTGCTCCTCTACCTCGTCCTGCTAGCTACTGGGGCTGCTGCTACTGTTGCTGCTGCTGAGTTACTCTTCCATAACCATATTCTCTGGGGTAGGGGCAATTGCGGATCAAATGCTCCGGCTGATCACAGTTATAACATCTATAGCCTGGTTGAAGTGTAGGCTGCCTGGCTGTACTCTGCTGAGATTCCTCCACCTCTGGCCTATAGCCATGCCCCTGCTGAAACATCTGCTGGTGACCTCCTCCTCGTCCTCTGAATATTTTCTTCAACTTTGATCCCCACTTACTGAAACCTAATGAAGATGGTCCAGCTGGCGCTTTTCCTTTGCTAATCCCCGAGGACTGCTGAGGTAGCTGAAAACTACCAGAACCTGACTCTCCTTCCTGACGAGTCCGAACGGACCTCTCCAATGTGGCTGCTCTCTGGGCTGCCTCCTCTACAGTTCTGCACATAAGCAGTATCACCACATTCTGCAATTCTGTCCTCAACCCTCGGATAAAATACTCAACCATCATAGCATTATCTGATGCAACATATGGTGCATATCTGCTAAGTGCCATAAACCTCATCTGATACTCCAAACAGAAGAATTCCCTTACTGAAGAGTCTAGAATTGCTCCCTTTTAGCTTGCTGCACTTGTATTGTGAAGAATGTGTCATTAAATGCCTCTAGAAATTCCGGCCATGTCATAGTCTCCTCTGTCCTGCCTGCAAAAGTGGTCTGCATCATTAACCTCCACCATTCCTGTGTAAAACCCCGCAACTGATATGTAGACAAAACTACTATGTCCGCTGAAGGACACCTCATAGTCACAAAAACCCTCTCAATCTCATGAATCCAGTGCTCAATTGTATTTGGATTTGGTCCCCCTGTATAGGTAGGCGGCTGTAATCTCAAAAAATTTTCAACCTGCAACATCGGCTCTTCCACTGCCCTCACTAATGGTGGTGGTGGTATGGGTACCACAAGAGGTACCTCCACTCCTGGTGGTGGTGGAACTGGTGCCACTGATATGGCCTCTTCTACAACTGGTGGTACTGCTGCTGGCGGTACCAGTGCCTGCTGGTCCTGTCTCATCTGAATATCCTTAAGACTCTCCCATATCCTTTCTATGATTCGCTGGGTAGACTCTTCTAGTTCATCTCCTCCACCACCCCAATCCCTTCCATCAGCCATCTCAAATTTCTACACAAACAACATTCCAACCACATACATACCAACAAATCATTATAAAACTAGGGTTAGCTACCAGTAGTGGACTAGTGTAGAAATAAGGCTATGTAATTTCCTAGTTCCTTTATAATAACAAGGACCTTCCTCTGATACCAACTGTGACGGACCACGTCGTTCAAACCCGTTAACTCAGTAACGAGCTTGACACGACTTCGTCTCCTGCGAACGTGTCGTAGCCTCGCAAGGGATATCACACACATGTCTGTGAAACATAAAGGAACACACTAATATATATATATATGATCCACAATGTCACACATATTTACATTGGATTTACATAGCCACATTTGAACAAAAGTCAAGTAAGGTACAAGAGCCTGGGGCATACCCTGAGGTACAACTGGAAAAAGAACTACACTGCTGGAAGCGTCGACCCAAACTCTGCTGCGATGCGGCTCTGAACTAGAAGACGGTAGAGAAACCTCCTGCTCTCCTTCACCTGTAGGGAGTAGGGGTGAGCCTCGCAAGTCACTGGCTCAGTAGGGAAACTCCCCCAAAAATCGAGCAAACCAAACTCAAGTACGAAAGCAGGAAGATACACTAGCATTTTATAGCACAGCTAAGCAGAATATTAAAACTATAAATTCCACTTACCACTTACCGTCAACATAAACCGACTTAATAAATAAACGGTAAAACCACACCTTGGTGTACGTGCTAAAGTAGAGAACGCCACACTCGAGCCACGTAGACTAGTTCGCGACACTAGCAACTGACTCGAACAAACCACACAGGTCTACCTCTCAGCCTCGCAGCCACGGACGAAAGGTCCAGTTGCTGCTCCACTAGAACAGGTCAAACAACTATGGAGACCAACCAATACCACACCTACAGTCCACACTGCCGCAGGCCCATGTCTGACACCTCTAGGGACCCTGGCTTGAGCTCCCTAAAGTGAGGCACTAGAAATAGGACTAGCTGGGGACCAGTGACGTCTACTGGTGTCTGTACCCCCAACTACGAGTGTGCTATAAGAGACAAACAACAAACTCTCTCACAAGTCGTTGTCCCACTGTCGTCTTTCCCTCAGTCGGATGTACAACTCAAAGACATGAGTGAGGGTGTCCAGGACAGATGACACAGACCTCGATGGCACAACACAAGTACCGGGACAAGCCCCGAGCACAAACACACATGCCTGGCTCACACAGAACCTAGGGCACCCAACTGAAGAGGTAACCACGGTAGGCGTCGCGCTACTCGCCATGCACACACAAACCACGTGCGCACCGTGCAAACCACGTGAAACCTCAAGTCAACCACGTGAACACAACACAGTATCCACGTGGACAACACGCAAATCATGTAAACCACTTGCTAGCCTTGTAAACAACACGCTAGCCTTGAAAACAACACGCTCATAGAGCGTTACGAGTGCCAATGCACCGCTTATACTTGCCATACACATAAAATATCAATAATTGGATAATTCTGCCATTTAAACCATGCACAACATGACCTCTTGACTGAGGTCGCGACGTAGGGTAGTGTCGCCTTCAAAACGCGACACTCCGATATGTCACGTTCATAACTTGAACGCGTCGGGTCAGCTTGTCGCGTTCAGAACACGATAGGGGGCTCTGTTGCCTTCACAGGTACGAACTCTAATCTGGGTTGCTCACTCCGGTTCACCTCCCCATACCACACAAACCACATTTAATTCTCATTTTTCATGCTTTAATTTGTGCTCTAACATGTTATCTATTATTCTTAAAGCAAATAACACCTTCTATCATCATCACAAGAGATCCACAACACCAACACAGGAGGAATCACCCTACCTCTGTGAAGAACATGAAGAACGAAACATTCTCGACGTTTCTCCCACTCCACGCAAGATCCTCGAGGCGAGAACACACCAAAAACACCACCAAACCGACAAATCACCCTGAAAATCACCACAGAACCTTCCCCTGGCCGAGCAGAACACACTACAGCTCTGCTTGGCCAAAGTTACATAAAAACACCCAGCGGTTGGGAATGCGACATAAAACTCTGTCGCGACCTGAACACGACGGGGTATGGCGTCGCCTTCCCAAAGCTGACGTCTGCATGCCGCCCAGCGTGTGACACATGGCGTGCATGCAGATGACAACCGCTCAGTAGCTGCAACAGGAACGCGACATGCAGGACCGTCACTTTCAGAATGCGATGCCCCTCACTATCGCGTTCACAAACAGTGAGCGGGCAGGTGTTTTGTGCCCAGCCTGCCGGCCCACAACACCCCAAAACCTATACACACACCTATAAAACACCACATTGGCCACACACTGGCCACCACATCCACTAAATAAGGAATCCACGAAGATCCGTAAAATGTGCGACGTTACAAGGCGTGGCTCATCACACCTTGGCATCTACTTTTCAATCATTCCACTTCATCCCACTCAACTCCCTTCATTTCATTACTTTCATCTCGTGTCCTTCTGCTTCATTTCCTTTCAAAGTAGACGCCAAGAGAAGGCAGTTGTAGACACACCATTTTTGACAACATATCCAGTAAATTTCATGTTATACTATAATGCCTCAATGTGGCTCTCTTCAATTAACCATTTGAGTGATTTTCCTATTTTTATGGATTTTCAAAGATTTTTAGGAATTTTTCTAGGGCTTTCAGAGGGTCCTCTGTGCACAGTTTACTCGCAACAGACAAAGTGGTCGCGATTTATGAAGTTGATTCGCGCTGGATAAAACCGTCGCGTACTAAGTTCCTATTCCGACAAGAACTATGTTTTATAATCGCATCCATCAAAGTCGTCGCGTTTAAGAGTTTCCATTTTTAACATATGGTAATTTCCAAAATCATTTTTAGAAAGATTTTGTTGCTAAATAGAATCGTGTCCACATGGTCCATCGCATTTCTAACCTTCCATTGTTAAAAGATTGATTACCATCAGAAGATCGATTCTTTCAAATGCGCGACCACTCATGTCCCCGCGATTCAATATTTCCATTTATTAATTTGGCAAGAATCCATCGATGTAGGAAGTGTTATAAACACGTCGGGCTAGGTCGTCGCGATTTCTAAACTAGCTATAATTGAAGTTTGGAAAGGCCAATCGTAGTAAGGAAGTCTTTATAAACGCGATGCTTTGGTCGGTCATGATTCACCTTAATAGGTGACCACTGTGTTCATCACGATGTACAATTTTACCCCTATAAAAGGACCCTTGAGGCCATTATTTTAAAATACATCGAAGTATTGTAGCGAAGCCCTGCTACGTTGGAGAGCTGAACCCCAAGCTTGAAGAGAAGAACTTCCTCCCCTCAAGCTCTACTTCAAGTGTTCTTCAATTGGAGGAGACTTTGCTTCATCCTTTCAAGTGCATTGGAGCTGAAGGAGGCTTCTTCCTTTTCATCCACTGCAGTTCCAAGCTCACCATCAGATTTTTCTCCTTTTCTCGTATTCTTTTAATTCTCTTTAGTGCATTCTTTTACTTCATCATTTATAGTTCTTTCACACACACTTCATTTACTCCATACCCATATACATTAGGCGTTTACACCGCCTCTAAAAGGTGTGTTGAAGCCCATGCAATCAAACCTTCCTCTTTCTCTTGTGAATTTGATGCTGCACAACTTGGACTAATCCGTTTATTTCACTTGTTTGTTTGTCTCTATCTTTTGTAAGGTAACAACAAGCTAAAATCTTCTTCGTCGGCCAGCCAGTTGGAGAAGTAAGAGTCAACCGGCAATCACACTCTCGCGATCTTTGGGTGAAGGTAAGTAACTCCGCCTTACGCACTCTCCTTCGTTACCCTCATGTACCTCAAGATCTCACCTCCATCTCATGCACACACGGACTCTCCCACGTCTTTTCCACTTCTTCACCCTTTCCCTTAAAAATAATTCTTAATTATTCTGTGTGGGTGTTTGAAAAAGCACGTTCACATCCATAAGGGTTCTATTCTTTTTTTCCATAACTCAATTTTGTTATAGAGAACTTGCAGAAGAGAATTTGTGGAAAATGCTCAACTCAACACATAAATAAGAAAAAGCCTTATTTTCAAATTCTCTCCCATGATCAGTCAAAATGGACTTTATTTTTTATGAAAATCTCATTAAGGCAGTGTTACAGAATTTCTTGACTTCTCGACAGGCATCACTTTTGTGAGATAGAAAGATAATCCAAGTGTATTTAGTAAAATTATCAATGATGACAAATCCATAACATTTGTGTCACGTCCTAAAGATGGTAGCGGAAGGGATAATTGAGACGTGAACAATCAGTAAAAGCCTCTTGTGAGTGAGCAATACAAACCACACAACACACGTATGGCTCAGAGTACTGAATAAAACTAACTTTATTCCATTAACTCGAATATGTCTAATACATAAGTTGACTCATGAAATAGAAAAGTACATATTTCTTCACTACCTACTACATGGTTCTAATGCTCTCTATGACCACTCACACTAAAAAGATGTAATAAACTCATAACAAATCTTCTAAGGCGGAAGCTCGCTCATCACTCCAAGTCTTCCCTAGTGTAAGCAGGTTCTTCCACATCTATTTCTCGTTCTCTGAAATGTTGGAAAGTAGGGAATGAGCGCACTCGCCTAATAGGATTTACATCTTCCAGCAACGATATAAGTATTTAACATTTTCAAAGCATGAAGGTATGATATGGACTATCCAATTTAAAATAATGATTGAAAAATGTTATAGCAAGTTGTGTAGATAGAAAAAAAAAAAACAAGAGATATACTAGCAAGAGAGTCGAGTTCAAGATGTCAGGATAGTGTAAGCAATTGTCTTGAAAGATTGTCAAGTTCACGAGAAAGAGAGGATAGTATGTAACAAGATTGGCCATATAACAAGCAAGCAAGCAAGTATGTAACAAGCATGTATTTCCATGAGCAAGATAGCCAGATCACGCATCATTGACATGCACTAAGGATCTATGCCACCTAAGAAGCATATCATGATGAACATGTAATGTGGTGTATGTATCTACCATTCACAGGAAAGTACTCCCATGCAGATGCAATGCCAGTAATCATTATACCCCATGGTTAACATTATATTTCCATCTCTTTACTGAAGGGGCTAGATTGGAGCCCTTGGACACTCTCCGTGCCTGATCCAGCATCTCAAGTAATTTAAATGTAGATACCCACAATCGAGTATGGCCATTAACAAGAATTTTCAAGAGTTCAATAATATCAACATAGCTAAAGCAATACTTTAGAGCTCAGTTCGGAAGCATAGCAACGTATTTTCAATTTAGTCCAATCACTTATTAGTAACTTGGTCTTATTTTCAATAAATGTTTACTCTAGAAATCAAGATAAGAAGAGAAAGATCTCGCCAATAATGTCAAGAGGAGAGAGATACGTGCACACTAACTTCTGGGTACTTTAGTGGAACAACCTACTCGTCAACCATGTCGGCATCCATGGATAGAGAAGACTTATGGAGGCCTTCGTCAAGGGATCACTAGTCTGACAGAAGAAATATCCGACGAAGAGTTCACCACAAGCCAAGAAAAGGAATTCCTATCGTACAAGTGTATGTGTGTCTCCCGCATGAGAATTGCTCGTATGCGTGTGTGAGTATCTTGTAAATCCGATTATGAAAACTCCATTTATGACAAGTATCACAAGTTATAAATAAAGAAATAAAATCATGCATCACCAAGTTTAGCAAGTTGTCATGTGTGTATTTTAGCAAGTACGATAACAAGGAAAGAACGAAGGAGTATTCGATAGGTAGAGAGCATAGTCAAGAAGTTGAGATCTTTTAGATTCATGTCCAAGTGGTTGAAACTTTTATGTGAGTGGTTAAAATGTATGTTGTCTTATCATCATGAACAGGAACAAACGGACCTCGGAACGACGTAAAATAGGTTCAAACAGGGTGGTCGGCCTTCTAGATCAGACAGAAGCTGACCCAGAAACGGTTGCCACCTTGAAGCCGACAATGAGGTTGTCGCCTTCTCACTAGGAAGGCAACAAGCATCCTGTCGCCTTTTGGGTGAGAAGATGATAGTTACCCTGTCGCTTTTTGAATGCGACGGGTCAAATCGTCATTTTCTGAACAGTGGTTCTAGGTTGCCATTCATGACTTAATCTGACTCCATTTTGGGTTGGGTTCACACATGGACCTTTGAAAAATTATAACAATTGGTATGATGAGTCAAATCACATGGAACCACTCTGTTAGTTAGAAGACTCCCTAACCAATGTACAAGAACAAGTAATTGAAAAACAATGTTCGTTTAGCAAGGTAATAAGAAGTATTATGACTGTCTACATAGATCTAACATAGTACTCATGTTCGAGCTAATACTTTATACAGAGAATAAAATTTAGGGGAAAAGGTGTCAAATGAAACTACGCTCATAAGGGAACAAGTTTCATGTTGAGTGCTCGATCTAAAAACAACTCAAATAAAATATATAGAATTCGTAAAACATATCAAGGTTCTAACAGAACAGCACAACGCTCTAAACATGTAAGATTAATCCAAGAAATCCACATGATAGAAATTGGGAAAACAATAAGAACATGATATATACATTTGTATGCAAGCATGTATGAGTTTAATTAGAGTTTGGCTTGGAGACACCTACCTTAGGGTAAAAGAAATAATCATCCTCCCAGAAATCCTAGTTTGATAGGTCGGGGAAGAATGCTAATACTCACAAACTACTGAGTAGAAATTGGGCAAAATAGTACCATAAGAAACTAGACTCGAAAAGCATTCTATGGGTATATTTTTTCTAAGATTGGTCATGGTTTTACTAACCTTTGATGATGAATAAGACTCATCTTGTGTGCAGGTCGTTGCAGATCCGAGTTGAAGGTATGCACAAGTTCTCCTTGTTCTAGACTTCCTCCCATGAATCCCAAGCTTCTTCAACCTCCAATAGTTCACAGCAAACCCTAGGGTCATCGCATGGAAAAGAAAGGTTTTATTTATAGGGAGAGGGTTTTCATTTCCTAATTGATTAGGAAACCTTTAGACACGAATTTGGTTGTATCCTTCCTCAAATTGGAGATTTCTCTCCCCAATCGTGATGGAAACAATACAAAAACTTGCTTTAGGTTTCAACTACTAATTGGGCTTAGTTTGCGACCCAATAAGTATGTCTGGGTGAGAATTAACCCTTTATAGTCCAAGTTAGATATTTCCATTTTTTGGGTTGTTTTTTTATCATGAATTTTTTCATGGCTCAAGTGTCATCTCTTGGCTCAATCTTTTTAATGGATGGTGAAGGACTGATGTTGAGAGTTTGAGAGTGCAACATAATTTTTAAATATTTTTAGAATTATTTTTATATGTGTGAAAATAGATTTCTGAGTTAATTATTAATTTCGATAATAAGTCACTTAACGATTTAACTTGGCTAATTGGATTTTTATTTGCATGAACCTCTTAATGAGTCATTTATAAATATTATTTAGAGTTGACTATAACACCCCTCTTCTTTGGTCAGCCACCTCTATTGAAGGTAGCGATGAGTCGGGTCGTTGCCTTCTGAAGGTGACAACAGGGCTGTCGTGTTCTGGTTGAGAACTCGACAGCTTCACCTTATGACAGTTCTGACCGCAACATGCCTATTTTGTGGTCTTACTATAGGGACAGTTGGGACACGTGTCGAGGCGCATGCAACCTGAAGACAACATGCCAGTCGTCGCGTTCAGGATGGCAGGCATGCAAGGGCAACACATGACAAGTCCAACTGTAGGGTTTGAGCGAGGCTTTGGGGTCGCGACAAGACGGTTGTCGCGTTCATTAGTGAATGCAACCATCAGGCTGTTGCATTCTGAGATCTGAGGCCTATATATGCAAGGCCAGTAGATCTCCCTCCCCCTTTCTCCCTTCTTCTCTTCTCCTCTTCCCTTCCTCTCTTCTATCTGAGCCCACTTTTAGGGGCCCTTCTTATCCGACTTGTGGAGCTTGACGTGGTGGTGGCCCTCCTCACTTGTAGGAGGCCGGATGTTGTTCAAGGACAGTGTGAGTGTGGAGCTTAGAGTAAGGAGAAGGTGGCCACTCACACGAGAAGACCCCAACGGGTTGGCTCTTCTTTTTGAGATAGGGACCCTCAACTTTCCCCCTAGTACTATCATGCTAGGACCTCCTATTCTCTTCTTCAACCCTTGTAGAATTCATGATTGGTGTGTATGCATGTTTTGGTTTACTTGAAATTGATTGGGGTTGGGGGTTTGAGTGAACTCATGATGTGCATGTAAGGTTTTATGAGTGTATATCCTTCACATTGGCATGCATGGGTGTGGATGAGGTGGGTTGTACTCTAGCATGTGTATTGTTCATTCTCCATACTTCCCTCCCCTTGTGCACGCGGATTTTCCATTTTGGGGTGTTTTTGGAGGTCTCGAGTAGGCACCCAGAATACGATGCTGCCCCCGTCGCCTTCTGGTCTGGTAGCGACACTCTCCCTGTCACGTTCTAGTTATGACAGGGGGTACGTCGCCTTCTGACCCAGGTCGTGTCAAGTAGGCTGTTGCATTCTGGTTGAGACCACCACTACATCGCCTCCTCTAAGAAAGCGATAGCAACCATGTCACCTTCTCAGATAGAGAGTGACATGCGTCTTGTTCGGAGCCTATTCCAATGCATCTTTATTTTCATGGCACCTGTGTTGTTCCTAGCATGGTCCTACACTTGTCGTTCGCCCGATGCTTGCCACTAGAGGACTTTTCTCATTAGAGGTTTTTACTATCCCGACGTGTTTAGACCGATGGTTGTGTAGTTTACTATCCACTTTCGCACTTACTCTGTTAGTAGAATAGATTATCTTCCTTATTTCCTTTAAAACATATATCTATTCTGCTTGTAAGAACCAGTGGGAGATTGGTAGTCCCTACTGGGCTTCTTAGTGAAGCTCATTCCCTCCCTTTCAGGTGAGACTTCACAACAACACTTCGCGGCAGACAGAGGAGACAAGGTCGTAGTAGATGGTATTTTCCTTGAGCAATGGTCCCCATTTTGTGCTTTTTGACTCTTCAGCCTTGGGGTATGCCCCTAAGGGATCTATTATCCCCTATTTTTAGCACTTGTACTGTAACACCCATCTTGGACCCAGTACAGTTAGACCAACTCACATTGGATCCAATAGAGGTATTACTGTGAAAATTATCCACACAATAGTCAGTACAGATTGAGATATACACAAATGACAATTTAAATTCCAACAAATTACAACGGAATATGGAATCAAAATTTCAATGAACAATGTATCCAATTCCCAAGTCTAAAACATAAAGGAAGGATAGCAATAGTCCAAATTATTACAATTCAAAAGTCCAAATACATAAAACTCAAAGTACATTTATTCTCACATACATAAACTCTCAAGCACACACAAAGAAAAGCACTAAGCCCCACATCCTCACGCTCCGAGTCAGTGTACTAACTCCTAGGTATCCTCAGTTTCTCCTGAAATGTTAATCAAGTGTGAGCCTAAAACACTACAAGAAAAAGCGGGATTACCGACGGACGGAATCCGTCGGAAATCCGTCGGAAAAGGCGCCTTCCGACCGCTTTCCGTCCAACACTCGTCGGAAACTTTCCGTCGGAAATAATTGGTCAGAACTTTCCGACGGATGAAAATTCCGTCGGAATTCGGTCGAAACCTCCGAAGATTTCATCCGTCGGTAAAGGCGTCAGTATTTTCCGACCGAAGTACCGACGGTCTTTAACCGTCGGTAATGTATATTTTCCGACGGATACTTATCCGTCGGCTAATCCGTCAGTATTTTGCCGACGGATGTGCCGACGGTATTTTTCCGTCGGTAACTTATAAGGTCCGACGGATGCTTATCCGTCGGCCAATCCGTCAGCATTCTCCGACGGCATTACCGACGGTATTTTTCCGTCGGTAATTTATACTTTCCGACGGAAACGTAGCCGTCGGAAAATCCGTCGGAAAATACACATATTTTTTTTAAATAAACAAATAAAAATACATTGCTACAATGTCAAACCTGGTATAATATTCATAAATTTAACAAATACCAACAATCAACATAAAATCATAAGATACAATAAATATAAATCATATAGCATAATGAATACAAAAATCAACATAGATCTGCTGGATCGTCTGCTGTCCCTGCCTCGTCATCGTCTGGAGCTGGATCCTATATTAAAACAAATTAAAATGAGAAACATTAATAATAAATAAAAGAAATACAGTATTTTCAAAAATGAAATTTAAAACATGTGATTATTTCTCAAACATAATACAATAATATTTTTAGATCCATCATTTTCTTGGGTGTTTTTAGATCCGTCTTTGAATGCCAAACCCAATCGGGGATCCAAATTGGATTCCGTCAGTTTCTACACGTCACTTTAACCCACCCGGTCGTGTCGGAGAAAACGGCACGTCGATCTGATCCCTATTTGGGATTTTGGACCCCCGGGTTGTGTGTTTTGACGCTTTATATATACTTGGGTGTTTTTAGATCCGTCCTTTGAATGCCCAACCCAATCCGGGGATCCAAATTGGATTCCGTCAGTTCCCACACGTCACTTTAACCACCCGGTCGTGTCGGAGAAAACGGCACGTCGATCCGATCCCTATTTTGGATTTTGGACCCCCGGTTGTGTTTTGACGCTTTATATATACTTGGGTGTTTTTAGATCCGTCCTTTGAATGCCCAAACCAATCCGGGGATCCAAATTGGATTCCATCAGTTCCCACACGTCACTTTAACCCACCCGGTCGTGTTGGAGAAAACGGCACGTCTATCCGATCCCTATTTGGGATTTTGGACCACCAGGTTGCGTGTTTTGACCATTTATATATGCTTGGGTGTTTTTAGATCCGTCCTTTGAATGCCCAACCCAATCCGGGGATCCAAATTGGATTCCGTCAGTTTCGACACGTTACTTTAACCCATCCGGTCGTGTCGGAGAAAATGGCACATCGATCCGATCCCTATTTGGGATTTTGGACCCCCGGGTGTGTGTTTTGACGCTTATATATATTTGGGTGTTTTTAGATCCGTCCTTTGAATGCCCAACCCAATTCGGGGATCCAAATTGGATTCCGTCAGTCCTACACGTCACTTTAACCCACCTAGTCGTGTCGGAGAAAACGGCACGTCGATCCGATCCCTATTTGGGATTTTGGACCCCCGGGTGTGTGTTTTGACGCTTATATATACTTGGGTGTTTTTAGACCCGTCCTTTGAATGCCCAACCAATCCGGGGATCCAAATTAGATTCCGTCAGTTCCCACACGTCACTTTAACCCACCCGGTCGTGTCGGAGAAAACGACACGTCGATCCGATCCCTATTTGGGATTTTGGACCCCCGGGTTGTGTGTTTTGACGCTTTATATATACTTGGGTGTTTTTAGATCGGTCCTTTGAATGCCCAACCAATCCGGGGATCCAAATTGGATTCCGTCAGTTCCCACACGCCACTTTAACCCACCCGGTAGTGTCGGAGAAAACGGCACATCGATCTGATCCTTATTTGGGATTTTGGACCCCCGGTTGCGTGTTTTGACCATTTATATATGCATGGCCGTGTTTTTAGATCGGTCCGTTGAATGCCCAACCCAATCCGGGGATCCAATTAGATTCCGTCAGTTTCTACACGTCACTTTAACCCACCGGTCGTGTCGGAGAAAACGGCACGTCGATCCGATCCCTTTTTGGGATTTTGGACCCCCGGGTGTGTGTTTTGACGCTTTATATATACTTGGGTGTTTTTAGATGCGTCCTTTGAATGCCCAACCCAATCCAGGGATCCAAATTGGATTCCGTCAGTTCCCACACGTCACTTTAACCCACCCGGTCGTGTCGGAGAAAACGGCACGTCGATCCGATCCCTATTTGGGATTTTGGACCCCCGGTTGTGTGTTTTGACGCTTTATATATATTTGGGTGTTTTTAGATCCGTCCTTTGAATACTCAACCCAATCCGGGGATCCAAATTGGATTCCGTCAGTTCCCACACGCCACTTTAACCCACCCGATCGTGTCGGAGAGAAAACGGCACGTCGATCCGATCCCTACTTGGGATTTTCTACCCCCGGGTTGTGTGTTTTGACGCTTTATATATACTTGGGTGTTTTTAGATCCGTCTTTTGAATGCCCAACCCAATCCGGGGATCCAATTGGATTCCGTCAGTTCTCACACGTCACTTTAACCCACCGGTCGTGTCGGAGAAAACGGCACGCCGATCCGATCCCTATTTGGGATTTTGGTCCCCCGGGTTGCGTGTTTTAACCATTTATATATGCTTGGCCGTGTTTTTAGATCGGTCCTTTGAATGCCCAACCCAATCCGGGGATCCAAATTGGATTCCGTCAGTTTCTACACGTTACTTTTACCCATTCGGTCGTGTCGGAGAAAACGACACGTCGATCCGATCCCTATTGGGATTTTGGACCCCCGGGTTGTGTGTTTTGACGCTTTATATATACTTGGGTGTTTTTAGATCCGTCCATTGAATGACCAACCCAATCCGGGGATCCAATTGGATTCCGTCAGTTCTCACACGTCACTTTAACCCACCCGGTCGTGTCGGAGAAAACGGCACGTTGATCCGATCCCTATTGGGATTTTGGACCCCCTGGTTGTGTTTTTGACGCTTTATATATACTTGGGTGTTTTTAGATCCGTCCTTTGAATGCCCAACCAATCCGGGGATCCAAATTGGATTCCGTCAGTTCCCACACGTCACATTAACCCACCCGGTCGTGTCGGAGCAAACGGCACGTCGATCCGATCCCTATTTGGGATTTTGGACCCCCGGGTTGTGTGTTTTGACGCTTTATATATACTTGGGTGTTTTTAGATCCATCCTTTGAATGCCCACCCATTCTGGGGATCCAATTGGATTCCGTCAGTTCCCATACGTTACTTTAATCCACCCGGTCGTGTCGGATAAAACGGCACGTGGATCCGATCCCTATTTGGGATTTTGGAACCCCGGGTTGTGTGTTTTGACGCTTTATATATACTTGGGTGTTTTTAGATCGGTCCCTTGAATGCCCAACCCAATCCGGGGAACCAAATTGGATTCCGTCAGTTCCCACACATCACCTTAACCCACCCGGTCGTGTCGGATTAAACGGCACGTCGATCCGATCCCTATTTGGTATTTTGGACCCCCGGGTTGCGTGTTTTGAACATTTATATATGCTTGGCCGTGTTTTTAGATCGGTCCTTTGAATGCCCAACCCAATCCATGGATCCAAATTGGATTCCGTCAGTTTCTACACGTCACTTTAACCCACCCGGTCGTGACGAAGAAAATGACACGTCGATCCGATCCCTATTTGGGATTTTGGACCCCCGGGTTGTGTGTTTTGACGCTTTATATATACTTGGGGTTTTAGATCCATCTTTGAATGCCCAACCCAATCCGGGGATCCAATTGGATTCCGTCAGTTCCCACAAGTCACTTTAACCCACCCGGTCGTGTCGGAGAAAACGGCACGTTGATCCGATCCCTATTTGGGATTTTGGACCCCCGGGTTGTGTGTTTTGACGCTTTATATACTTGGGTGTTTTTAGATCCGTCCTTTGAATGCCCAACCCAATCCGGGGATCCAATTGGATTCCGTTAACTCCCACACGTCACTTTAACCCACCCAGTTGTGTCGGAGAAAACGGCACGTCGATCCGATCTCTATTTGGGATTTTGGAGCCCCGGGTTGTGTGTTTTGACGCTTTATATATACATGGGTGTTTTTAGATCGGTCCTTTGCATGCCCAACCCAATCCGGCGATCCAAATTGGAATCCGTCAGTTCCCACACGTCACTTTAACCCACCCGTCGTGTCGGAGAAACGCACGTCGATCCGATCCCTATTGGGATTTTGGACCCCCGGGTTGCGTGTTTTGACCATTTATATATGCTTGGCCGTGTTTTTAGATCGGTCCTTTGAATGCCCAACGCAATCGGGGATCCAATTTGGAATCCGTCAGTTTCTACACGTCACTTTAACCCACCCAGTCGTGTCGAAGAAAACGGCACGTCGATCCGACCTATTTGTGATTTTGGACCCCCGGGTTGTGTGTTTTGACGCTTTATATATACTTGGGTGTTCTTAGATCCGTCCTTTGAATGCCCAACCCAATCGGGGATCCAAATGGATTCCGTCAGTTCCCACACGTCACATTAAACCACCCGGTCGTGTCGGAGAAAACGGCACGTCGATCCGATCCTATTGGGATTGGGACCCCCGGGTTGTGTGTTTTGTGTACGCTTTATATATACTTGGGTGTTTTTATCCGTCCTCTTGAATGCCCAACCCAATCGGGGATCCAAATTGGATTCCTTCAGTTCCCACATGTCACTTTAACCCACCCTGTCGGTCGGAGGAAAACGGCACGCCGATCCGATCCCTATTTGGGATTTTGGACCCCCGGGTTGTGTGTTTTGACGCTTTATATATACTTGGGGTTTTTAGATCCGTCCTTTGAATGCCCAACCCAATCCGGGGATCCAAATTGGATTCCGTCAGTTCCCACACAGTCACTTAACCCACCCGGTCGTGTCGGAGAAAACGGCACGCCGATCCGATCCCTATTTGGGATTTTGGACCCCCGGGTTGCAAGTTTTAACCATTTATATATGCTTGGCCGTGTTTTTAAATCGGTCCTTTGAATGCCCAACCCATCCGGGATCCAAATTAGATTCCGTCAGTTTCTACATGTTACTTTAACCCACTCGGGTGTCGGAGAAAACGGCACGTCACCGATCCCTATTTGGGATTTTGGACCCCCGGTTGTGTGTTTTGACGCTTATATATACTTGGGTGTTTTTAGATCGTCCTTTGAATGCCCAACCCAATCCGGGGATCCAAATTGGATTCGGCAGTTCCCACACGTCACTTTAACCATCCGGTCGTGTTGGAGAAAACGGCACGTCGATCCGATACCTATTGGGATTTTGGACCCCCGGTTGTGTGTTTTGACGCTTTATATATACTTGGGTGTTTTTAGATCCGTCCTTTGATGCCCAACCCAATACGGGATCCAAATTGGATTCTTCAGTTCCCACACGTCACTTTAACCCACCCGGTCGTGTCGGAGCAAACGGCACGTCGATCCGATCCCTATTTGGGATTTTGGACCCCCGGGTTGTGTTTTGACGCTTTATATATACTTGGGTGTTTTTAGATCCATCCTTTGAATGCCCAACCCATTCCGGGATCCAAATTGGATTCCGTCAGTTCCCACACGTCACTTTAACCCACCCGTCGTGTCGGAGAAAACGGCATGTGGATCCGATCCCTTTTGGGATTTTGGACCCCGGGTTGTGTGTTTTGACGCTTATATATACTTGGGTGTTTTTAGATCCGTCCTTTGAATGCCCACCCAATCCGGGGATCCAAATTGGATTCCTTCAGTCCCACACGTCACATTACCCAACCGGTCGTGTCGGAGAAAACGGCACGTCGATCCGATCCCTATTTGGGATTTTGGACCCCCGGTTGTGTGTTTTGACGCTTTATATATACTTGGGTGTTTTTAGATCCTCCTTTGAATGCCCAACCCAATCCGGGGATCCAAATGGATTCCTTCAGTTCCCACATGTCACTTTAACCCACCCGTCGTGTCGGAGAAAACGGCACGCCGATCCGATCCTTATTTGGGATTTTGGACCCCCGGGTTGTGTGTTTTGACGCTTTATAATACTTGTGGTTTTTAGATCCGTCCTTTGAATGCCCAACCAATCCGGGGATCCAATTGGATTCCGTCAGTTCTCACACGTCACTTAAACCCACCCGGTCGTGTCGGAGAAAACGGCACGCCGATCCGATCCCTATTTGAATTTTGGACCCCAGGGTTGCGTGTTTTAACCATTTATATATGCTTGGCCGTGTTTTTAAATCGGTCCTTTGAATGCCCAACCCAATCCGGGGATCCAATTGGATTCCGTCAGTTTCTACACGTTACTTTAACCCACTCGGTCGTGTCGGAGAAAACGGCACGTCGATCCGATCCCTATTTGGTTTGGGATTTTGGACCCCCGGGTGTGTGTTTTGACGCTTTATATACTTGGGTGTTTTTAGATCCGTCCTTTGAATGCCCAACCCAATCCGGGGATCCAAATTGGATTCCGTCAGTTCCCACACGTCACTTAACCCATCCGGTCGTGTTGGAGAAAACGACACGTCGATCCGATCCCTATTGGGATTTTGGACCCCCGGGTTGTGGTTTTGACGCTTTATATATACTTGGGTGTTTTTAGATCCGTCCTTTGAATGCCCAACCCAATCCGGGGATCCAAATTGGATTCTGTCAGTTCCCACACGTCACTTTAACCCACCCGGTCCTGTCGGAGCAAACGGCACATCGATCCGATCCCTATTTGGGATTTTGGACCCCCGGGTTGTGTGTTTTGACGCTTTATATATACTTGGGTGTTTTTAGATCCATCCTTTGAATGCCCAACCCATTCCAGGGATCCAAATTGGATTCCGTCAGTTCCCACACGTCACTTTAACCCACCCGGTCGTGTCGGAGAAAACGGCATGTGGATCCGATCCCTATTTGGGATTTTGGACCCCCGGGTTGTGTGTTTTGACGCTTTATATATACTTGGGTGTTTTTAGATCGGTCCCTTGTATGCCCAACCCAATCCGGGGAACCAAATTGGATTTCGTCAGTTCCCACACGTCACTTTAACCCACCCGGTCGTTTCGGATTAAACGGCACGTCGATCCGATCCCTATTTGGGATTTTGGACCCCCGGGTTGCGTGTTTTGAACATTTATATATGCTTGCCCGTATTTTTAGATCTGTCCTTTGAATGCCCAACCCAATCCGGGGATCCAAATTGGATTCCGTCAGTTTCTACACGTCACTTTAACCCACCCGTCGTGTCGGTGAAAATGACACGTCGATCCGATCCCTATTTGGATTTTGGACCCCCGGGTTGTGTGTTTTGAACGCTTTATATATACTTGGGTGTTTTTAGATCCTCCTTTGAATGCCCACCCAATCCGGGGATGCAAATTGGATTCCGTCAGTTCCCACACGTCACTTTAACCCCTGGTCGTGTCGGAGAAAACGGCACGTCGATCCGATCCCTATTTGGGATTTTGACCCCTGTTTGCGTGTTTTGACCATTTATATATGCTTGGTCGTGTTTTTAGATCGGTCCTTTGAATGCCCAACCCAATCCGGGGATCCAAATTGGATTCCGTCAGTTCCCACAAGTCACTTTAACCCACCCGGTCCTGTCGAGAAAACGGCACGTTGATCCGATCCCTATTTGTGATTTTGGACCCCCGGGTTGTGTGTTTTTGAACGCTTTATATACACTTGGGTGTTTTTAGATCCGTCCTTTGAATGCCCAACCCAATCCGGGGATCCAATTGGATTCCGTCAGTTCCCACACGTCACTTTAACCACCCTGGTCGTGTCGGGAAAACGGCACGTCGATCCGATCCCTATTTAGGATTTTGGACCCCCGGTTGTGTGTTTTTGACGCTTATATATACTTGGGTGTTTTTAGATCGTCCTTTGAATGCCCAACCCAATCCGGCGATCCAAATTGGAATCCGTCAGTTCCCACACGTCGCTTTAACCCCCCGTCGTGTCGGAGAAAACGGCACGTCGATCCGATCCCTATTTGGGATTTTGGTCCCCGGGGTGCGTGTTTTGACCATTTATATATGCTTGGCCGTGTTTTTAGATCGGTCCTTTGAATGCCCAACCCAATCCGGGGATGCAAATTGGAATCCGTGAGTTTCTACACATCACTTTAACCCACCCAGTTGTGTCGGAGAAAACGGCACGTCGATCCGATCCCTATTTGTGATTTTGGACCCCCGGTTGGTGTTTTGACGCTTTATATATACTTGGGGTTTTTAGATCGGTCCCTTGAATGCCCAACCAATCCGGGGAACCAATTGGATTCCGTCAGTTCCCACACATCACCTTAACCCACCGGTCGTGTCGGATTAAACGGCACGTCGATCGATCCCTATTGGGATTTTGGACCCCGGGTTGCGTGTTTTGAACATTTATATATGCTTGGCCGTGTTTTTAGATCGGTCCTTGAATGCCCAACCCAATCCATGGATCCAAATTGGATTCCGTCAGTTTCTACACGTCACTTAACCCACCGGTCGTGACGAAGAAAATGACACGTCGATCCGATCCCTATTGGGATTTTGGACCCCCGGGTTGTGTGTTTTGACGCTTTATATATACTTGGGTGTTTTTAGATCCATCTTTGAATGCCCAACCCAATCCGGGGATCCAAATTGGATTCCGTCAGTTCCCACAAGTCACTTTAACCCCACTGGTCGTGTCGGAGAAAACGGCACGTTGATCAGATCCCTATTTGGGATTTTGGACCCCGGGTTGTGTGTTTTGACGCTTTATATATACTTGGGTGTTTTTAGATCCGCCTTTGAATGCCCAACCCAATCCGGGGATCAAATTGGATTCCGTTAGTTCCCACAGTCACTTTAACCCACCCAGTCGTGTCGGAGAAAACGGCACGTCGATCCGATCTCTATTTGGGATTTTGGAGCCCCGGGTTGTGTGTTTTGACGCTTATATACATGGGGGTTTAGATCGGTCTTTGAATGCCCAACCAATCCGGCGATCCAAATGGAATCCGTCAGTTCCCACACGTCACTTTAACCCACCCGGTCGTGTCGGAGAAAACGGCACGTCGATCCGATCCCTATGGGATTTTGGACCCCCGGGTTGCGTGTTTTGACCATTTATATATGCTTGGCGTGTTTTTAGATCGGTCCTTTTGAATGCCCAACCCATCCGGGGATCCAAATGGATTCCGTCAGTTCCACACGTCACATAACCCACCCAGTCGTGTCGGAGAGAAAACGGCACGTCGATCCGATCCCTATTTGGGATTTGGACCCCCGGGTTGTGTGTTTTGACGCTTATATATATTACTTGGGTGTTTTTAGATCCGTCCTTTGAATGCCAACCCAATCCGGGGATCCAAATTGGATTCCTTCAGTTCCACATGTCACTTTAACCCACCCGGTGTCGGAGGAGAAACGGCACGCCGATATCCGATCCCTATTGGGATTTTGGACCCCCGGGTTGTGTGTTTTGACGCTTTATATATACTTGGGTGTTTTTAGATCCGTCCTTTGAATGCCCAACCCAATCGGGGATCCAAATTGGATTCCGTCAGTTCCACACGTCACTTAAACCCACCACGTCGTGTCGGAGAAAACGGCACGCCGATCCGATCCCTATTAGGAATTTTGGACCCCCGGTGTTGGTGTTTTAACCATTTATATATGCTTGGCCGTGTTTTTAAATCGGGTCCTTGAATGCCCAACCCAATCCGGGGATCCAAATGGATTCCGTCAGTTTCTACATGTTACTTTAACCCACTCGGTCGTGTCGGGGAGAAAACGGCACGTCGATCCGATCCCTATTTGGGATTTGGACCCCCGGGTGTGTGTTTTGACGCTTTATATATACTTGGGTGTTTTTAGATCCGTCCTTTGAATGCCCAACCCAATCCGGGGATCCAAATTGGATTCCGTCAGTTTCTACATGTTACTTTAACCCACTCGGTCGTGTCGGAGAAAACGGCACGTCGATCCGATCCCTATTGGGATTTTGGACCCCCGGGTGTGTGTTTTGACGCTTTATATATACTTGGGGTTTTAGATCCGATCCTTGAATGCCCAACCCAATCGGGGATCCAATTGGATTCCGTCAGTTCCCACACGTCACTTTAACCACATCCGGTCGTGTTGGAGAAAACGGCACGTCGATCCGATCCTATTGGGATTTTGGACCCCAGGGTTGTGTGTTTTGACGCTTTATATATACTTGGGTGTTTTTAGATCCGTCCTTTGAATGCCCAAACCAATACGGGGATCCAAATGGATTCTGTCAGTTCCCACACGTCACTTTAACCCACCCGGTGTCGGAGCAAACGGCACGTCGATCCGATCCCTATTTGGGATTTTGGACCCGGGTTGTGTGTTTTGACGCTTTATATACAGGGGTTTTAGATCGGTCCTTGCATGCCCAACCCAAATCGGCGATCCAAATTGGAATCCGTCAGTTCCCACACGTCACTTTAACCCACCCGGTCGTGTCGGAGAGAAAACGGCACGTCGATCCGATCCTATTTGGGATTTGGACCCCCGGGTTGGTGTTTTGACCATTTAT
>JACBKR010001071.1:0-46812 GCA_014218235.1 Colocasia esculenta | reverse complement strand
TTCTCTTTTCAACTTAGATGAAGTGGCCAGTTGATTCAGCGCAAGGGTGGGTGTCGTGGTTTAGTCTCATAATAAAAATTCGTAAAAGTTTTATCTCTATATATGTAGAGAATTCTCTCAACTTAATTGCCAAGTTTTGATTTAGAGTTAAATTCTTTAACAAATATATTGGGGAAGTTGCATGCATGTTTCTCTGGGATAGATTCTTATTGGTAAAGAAGCAGTATGAGCTAGCTAGATTTGTCCATCCTAGAGATCCCCTGTTTATCTCCAAGTAGATAGCAATTATGAACACAATAGCACCTCAACTCATCTATAACCATCAAGCGTAATGGAATAAGCTCCCATGATACTTGTAAACAAACCCCAACATAGTATGCTGATGAAAGCAAACTATCTAAACATGTGTATGTATGTTCCTTCTGTCATGGAGATTTGAGACACTCCAAGCAGAAGGTGAAGACAACAACTGGCTTTTGCAAACTATCTATAAATATGAAGCCATCCGCAACAGGCAACAGATATTACAGAGCCGAAACAAACACCACATTCAGTACAGCCAAGAGAGATCTTGCCTGTAGGACACAGACCCAGCAGCACCTCGAACACCTTCTTCGGATATCTGAGGACAATCCTGCACTGTCAGGAACTGCAGCTTCTTCAGACCCAGAAGAGGTTTCAACCCGCAATCCGTGATCCCTAGGCACTTGCACAGCGTCAGACTGTTCAAGCGAGGGAACTGCTGGAGAAACTGGACGCCCTCGTCGCTGACCTCCTGGCATCTGCTGAGCTCCAGCTTCTCCAGGGAACAGCAGGAGCTCAGAGCCTCCATCCCCATGTCATTGAATAGATAAGCTCGATCGAGCAACAGAACACGAACTGGGCAGCTCCGAATGAGACGGAGGATCCCACCCTGCGAGAAGCACGAGAGGGAGGCGAACTCCACATCAGAGAAGGATATTGCAATCTCTTCCAGTGAAGAACAGCTGCATGCCAGAGCC
Source organism: Colocasia esculenta (assembly GCA_014218235.1). Taxonomy (NCBI): domain Eukaryota; kingdom Viridiplantae; phylum Streptophyta; class Magnoliopsida; order Alismatales; family Araceae; genus Colocasia; species Colocasia esculenta. Next base: position 45,811 of record JACBKR010001071.1, on the reverse strand, counting down.
ATCAAGCTGTCGTCTGTGAGCTGTGGTGGGTGGCGTTCATCTGCAAGGAGCAACGAAGTGTGAGGGTAGGTAGAGGGAGATGCATCTGAGGTTGACGGAGCTCAGAGCCAAGGATATCATGTCGGAGTCCCGCAGGCCATAGCACCTGTCCAGTGAGAGCCTCTCCAGCATCTTGGAGCTGCTCAGCACACACGAGAGCCCTCCCCTGTGAGGGAAGACGCAGTTCACAAGGCGGAGTTCCTCCATGGCATCGCAAGCTGGAGTCAGTGACACCCGCCTGTCCGCAGTAAACTGGTTGTGGGTCTTGAGGTCCCTGTAGTTTGCATCGACCTCAAGCTCTAGCCGCCGGAGTTTTCGCCATCCCTCTCCCAGTCTCACGACGTCGGCCTCGCCGATGGCCCTGCAGTTCTTGACTGTGAGATCTTCCAACACTCCATACTTGCCCAGGTACTCCAGCCACTCTGAGCTCTTCACCTTCATACACCGTGAGAGGTGGAGCGTGGAGAGCTTCTTGCAGCCGACGACAACGGAGAGCAACCCGTTGGAGCTGATCGACGGCGCGAAGTTCAGCTTCAGGGACCTGAGGTTCCTGCAGGAGGACAAGTGACCCAGGCCAGCATCGGTGATGAAGGAACAGAAGCTGAGGGTGAGGTCCTCCAGCGAAGGGCAGTGGGATGGGAGCACAAGGAGGCCGCGGTCGTCCAGCTGCTTCCCCAGGTTGGACATCCAGCCAGAATAGCCGATCTCCAGCTTCCTCAGGTGGGGGAACCGAGCGCAGAGCAACCTCAGGGACTCGGTTGCCGGGTGTAGACCACAACCCACGTGCAAGGTTGCTCTTTGCTCTCCCTCCGCCGAGTGGAACCGCTTGCTGACGAGGGACACTGAGTTCCTATCTGCGGTGCCATCGATCCGCTTCAGAATCTCCGAAAGCAGCGGCTCGGGAACCTCCTCCATCAGGGCAGCCGCGTATCTCCAGCTCGTGAGAGATCAAACAAGGCAAAGCATTGGAAGAACAGCATCAAAGTATAAACACACCCACCACATGTTTGATCAAATGACAGACACAAAAAGTGGATACTTTCTTTGTTCCTTTGGCCAGATGATCAATTAGACAGCAAAATCAGAAAACTAGAGGCAGGAAGCCATCATCAGTGAGCACCCATTCATGTGAGGAAGCAAATGGGTCTGGATCAAAAATACATGCAGCCGACACTGTTACTAATCCACAAGTCTTTTAATCCCTACTCGCGATTCCAACTCGCAGCAAAGAAAAGCACCAGAATTTGTTGGTCCTGATCGGATTATTTTCAGCAGCAGAGCTCATACTTCTTCTCCAGGCACTGAAGAGGTTAATTCTGTGAATCCAGAAACATGTTAGTAAGTGAATATGGATTTCAAAAGTTCTGCAAATCAAACAACAAATTAGGGAATTTTCGGCAAGATCAGAACGCCCAGAAGACACTTACGCGCAGCAAGAGAAGCCGAAGCGGCGAATATGATGCTATCCCAGAAACGCGGGGCTTTGGGATGCTGGTCGGCGGCGGGCAGCAGTGGCGAGGTTTCGCTTCCTTCCCCGCATGTTCGGACACCTCCACCGTACAGGCTGTCGTCGACAGCGCCGCACAGAACACTGGATATTCGGGGAGGCACGTTAAAAAATGAATTTTGATGTACACCTCTCTTAGAAGATTAATCTCGTAAAAATATATTTATAGTTTTTATTTTATTTTTTATAGATACAAAATATTTTGAAAGACCCTATGATGTGACAAAAGTAAAGAATATATTTTAAATATTTTTTTCATCATCATTTTTAGAAAACATATACATGGAAAAGATAAAAAATATTTCTAAGAAATTTTCTTAAAATAATTTATTTACAAATATATTGAATTAAATTATATTTACAAATTATGACTTTCACTTGTAATGGACAAACTTACCATCTCATTTTGGTTCACGTGTTTTTGCCACGTTAATAGGGTGTTCATTAAATGGTTGAACTCGAAAAATCGACCGGAATCGACATTTCGAGTTGAAAAGTCCCATAGTTCAGTTTGATTCTCTATTAGAAAATTGAATGATTTGAATATATATTAAATATATATTAATAATAAATATTATCACAAAAGAAAGCTTAGTTCTGAGGCTAGCACTTTCCCTTTTTCATGGGCGGACCGCCAGACCGCCCTTATGTGTTTTTTTTTTTCCGATTCAAATTGAACTGAATCAATTCGATTCGGTTCGGTTTGAATAAAAATTTGGTTCGATTTTCGTTCACCCAGAAAATGGGGTGAATCGGACCGAGCCGGACCATGTTCACCCCTACGCGTCAATATTTTCTTTATGCAGCTTCCCGCCTCTTCCACCGTGAATGCCTCTATTTGATATAATGTCTAGTTCTTCTTCTCTCGGAATAGAACAGAGATGGGATGAAGCCTCTTCCCGCTAGCCGAAAAAACTATTTTGACATTTCCCTACCATCTGAGTGATCTTTAATTAGGGGTGTTTATCGATTCAGTCTGAGTTGGTTCATTTTTGACCAATTCAAATTGAACCGAATTAGAGACCAACTCTAATCAAATCGAATCAAAGTTATTTCAGTTTGATTCGGTTCAAATTAATTTTAAAATATAATTAAATATGATTATATTTATTAATATTTATATTAAAAGTAAGAATAAAATTAATATATATATAAAAATATATTTATATGTAAATTTAGTCTTATAATTAATTTTTAATACTTATAATATGTTCATTATATAAATATCATTATAATTATATTTAAAAATATAATATGTTCATTATATAATATCATTATAATTATATTTAAAATAATTTATTCGATTTATATAGTTTGATTCAGTTTCACAATTTATGAAACCGAACTGAATAGAAGTGAGATCTAAATCAAACTGAACTGACTAATTAATTTGATTCAATTCGATCTTTTAGCTTAAACCGAAGTATGAACATCCCTAATCTTTATTTGGGAGGGCTGATAGGGACAAGTGTCCACTTTCTTCTCTTAGAACGGAATAGAGGAAGGAAGAGCCTCTTCCACTGGCCGGAAGTACTAATTTTGGACTTTCCCTACCATGTGAGTAGCCTTTATTTGAGATGGTTAATAGAGACATGGAGAAGGATTAGCCAATAGCTCCTTTCGTCCAAGCATTTATGACCCATTGCTCATCCACCAGTAAGCCTTTATTTGGGAATAGAATAGACGTATGATTCACATATAAAAGTTTTAGGTACTTTCAAAAGTCTCTTGATCTAGTGCCTTTTCACAAGAGAGAATTTGTTTTGATTTTTAAAGTTTTTCCATATGTTGGATTTTTTTTTGTTTGATCATATGTTTGCATGGTTCTATGTACAAATTATTGTATTTTGTAGATTTTGATGATTACAAAATATCTAATTCTAATTTATATTGAAACATTGCAAAACACCAGCTTATGTTCATGTTGATGACTTAACTATTTGATTGATTTATATTTAATTTGAGAGTCTAATTTGTATGTTAAGTGTGTAGAAACATAGGCCAAAAGTTTCCATTTGAAATGAATTTTACAAAGGCTAAGCATTGGAAGGATCAGAGAAAAGACAATTGAAAGAAAGTCTGTGTGTCGACACATCTGTCTCATGTGTCGACACATATTGCATCAAGTGTTGACACATGTGGACCCAAGTGTCGACACATGTTATCCTAGTAGGTTCATTTAGAAGTCCAGTAAAAATCAGACGACCAAAATATGGAAATCGGTTGACCAACTTTAAGAGCCTACCGATTGGTGAAGGCCTGCAACGATTGAAGGAATGCTGCATTGATTGGTGAACAAGCAGAAATCGGTCGACCGAAATATGAAAATCAGACGATCGACCTGAAGAATGCCCCGATCGATTGATGAAGAACAAAGCCCATAGATTGATGAAGGAAGGGCTAATCGATTACTGTGCAAGTCCTTCCGATTGGTGAAATCGGACGATCTATCTAGGAAAATTGGACGACCGATTTTCCTAGTAACTTTGGACTGGGTATAGTGAAGAAATCAGATGACTGATTCCTGAATTTCAGTCAACCGATTTTCCCAGAAACATTGGTTTGGGGATAGTCTAAGAATAGGACGATCGATTGACAAAATGGGTCGACCGATTACGGCGATGCAGTTTCCTATTTTGGATGGACTCTTTCCTTCTTTAGGATTCTTGCCAAAGATCCGTCCAAGCCTCCTTCTCTTGGGATGTTGGCTATAAATACAAGTGGTTCTAAAGCCCCAGAAGATACCTATCGTACAAGACAGTCTCCATCCCTCAAAGCTAGGGTTTTTGGGCAATTTTCTCAAGAAGCCTACAACAACCAATAAGTTCAAGTGTTTTAGACATCTTTACTGTTGCGTGGAGTTTCTACCAAGTACCAAGAACTTGTACTACATCCAAGCAATGCCCAGAAGGCTTCAGTAAAGAGTTCAAGTTGTGTTCTTCATTAGCGTACACTGTTCTACAATGGCTCTTCATCTCTAGACAAGGGAATCTATACACCAAAGTTTTTCTTCTCTATTCCTTATGTCCATGTTTTTATTTGTTCTTCTTTGAATCAAGAACGTTACTATGCATTGTGCTCATGTGTGAGCAATTTGGTGTGTGGTGCGTGTGGTGCGTTATACATCGGGTTATCTCATCCCTGGAAACAAGGTGGGGTTGGTGTTATCCCTGGAAACAACGGCGTGAGGTTTATCGGCTTGTACTTGAAAACAAGTTAGTAAGAAATTTTCACAGGGGTGGGGATAGTGGACGTAGGCGCACATGTGGTGTGTTAGCTAAACCACTCTAAAATCATGCATGTACTGTGTGGTTTGATCCATCTCTTTTGCCTCTTTCTACGCACGTTAGGATAGTTGGTATCATTGTTTTAATTATTATTCTAATGTGCATCTTGCTTATTAGGTTTATTCAGTTAAGTTTAACTTATTCTATGTAAAATATTTTTTATTTAGGAGATAAGCAATTCACCCCTCCCCCCTTGGTTGATCATTGCACATACGTTTATCTTCAATTGGTATCAGAGCTAGGGCTGTCAATGGGTCGGGCTTGCCTGACAGGTCCGCGGGCTTGGCCCGATTTTGGGTCGGGCCGCAAGACTCTTTTCGGCCCATGGGTGTTTAGTAGGGCCTAAAGCCCAGCCCGACTAGCTCTATAGGCCAGCCCGACCCATTCTCTTTTCTTTTTTTCTTTTCAAATCTTAAATTTTACTTAGTTAAAATTATGTTGCTTTACTTATTTAAAAGTTAAAAACTCTCTTTTCAAACAAATTAAATAAGTAACATTAAAACTCTACTTAATTGAGTGAGATTATAAGTTTTAAATTATTAAATATATTATTTTTATTATTAATTTAATTTATTTAAGTATTCAGGTTGGGCTGGGCCTTAGTCGGGCTTTACAATTTTGTAAAAGTATTGGGCCCGACCCAACCCGGCCCGACATTTCTCGGGCTTGGGTCAGGCTTGGGCCCGGGCTTAGACTTACATATTGATGAGTTGGGCATGAGCCGATCTTATATAAGCCCAGCCCAAGCCCGGCCTATTGACAACCCTAAGCAGAGTAGGACTCCTGATCTTAAGAGTGATCCTGTGTGCGATGGCTAGCAAAGGATTTATGCCTAAAGGTCATTCAATCCAACGTCCACCATACTTTGATGGCAACAACTATCCATATTGGAAAAATTATATGTACATTTTTCTCAGGACTCAAGATTATGAGATCTAGAAAGTCATAAGTATTGGTCCAAATGAACTGCCAGAGGATGAGAGAAAGTGGACTAAGGATAACATCAAGAAATCCAAGATTAATTTTAATGCCCTAATATTATGCAATGTGCTATTCATCCTGACGAACATTCTCATGTTTCTATGTGCAATTCAACCAAGAAAATGTGGGACAAACTCAAGTTGATATATGAAGTCACCTCTGAGGTCAAGGAGACAAAAGCCAACTTCTTGTTCCATGAATACGAGATGTTCAAGATGAGCCCAGCCAAGACCATCTCAGAGATGTTTGCACGGCTCTCAAAGATAACAAATGGACTCAATGCTCATGGTAATAATTACATGGACACATAAATTGTCCGAAAGATTTTGAGATCCCTCCCACCGGCGTGGCACACAAAAGACACGGTCATTGAAGACTCCAAGAATCTATCAATCTTAAACGTGGAGGAACTTATTGGGAGTCCCATGACATATGAGATAAATTTGAAAATGGAGGAAGCCAAGCAACCCCTTGTTGAGAAAAAGGATTTGGCTCTCAAGACAAAGAAGTCCAAGGCACTCAGCTTAGAAGAAAGCTCTTCAAGTCGAGATGAGGCAAAAATTGCAAACATAGCGTGAAGCTTCAGACAAATTTTGAGGGAGAAAAGGTCCAGTCTATCATATTTCCCAAAGGCCTGAAGGGTAAATCCAAAGAGAACCCAGCAGACAGACAAATATGATCTACTATCAATGCCAACAAATTGGACACATGAAATCCGAGTGTCTAGTATTTCTGAGAAAGTAGAACAAAGTCACAACAAAGAAGCCCAAGGCCATGGTCACCACATGGAGTGACTCCGATGAGTCAAGCTCTGCAGTAGAAGATGTGTCACGCTCCGATGTTATAGCACGGAAGAAGCCGAGACGCAACATATAAGACGGTAAAAGAGAACTCACTGTAACATGAGGGTTTCAGCCGCTCGGTACATTTCCCGTCCACATTATTTTACACTTGAAATTTTTTTGAAAAATGTTAAAAACTTTAATGAGCATAAAATGCCCAGTAGGTTAACTCTAATCAGTCTAAATCATTAGCTAGTAGTTAATAAGTCTAACTTTCATTAATAGAGGTCAAAGGATATTGAGAGAAAAACACATCTAAGATGCACTAGTCACTGAATAAGAATAGTAATTGATCAGGAGTTCACGATGACAGGGAATCTCTACTTGAACACTGTGTCGATATGAAAACGAGTTATCATGACAGATTAAAGAATGAGAAGCACTTGAACTTATTAACAGGTTTGCTTGAACATAACAATACTACTAATTAATTAACTGGAATTAGATAACACGAGAATTCAGCATGAATTCTATCATAATAGGGATCGCTAGGGCATTAAGGATCAAAATTCACTATTCTGTCTTAACAGAAGTATCAAATATCAGAATATTCGATGTAAAATTGTATACTGGCTCATGAAAAATGATCACGGAAACATTGAGATTGTTCTTTGAATTATTATGAAAATTGATCGTGCAAACAAGGGAGAAGAGTTCACTAGAACAAACGGAAGGTCATTGTCAAGATTGTATTGCGAACATTAAAGTTGAACTGGACATCTCAAGATCTGACCATTCAACAATTTCATTAAGCATTTTTACTGAACACTTTACTAGGCTCTTTCACTAAACATATTCTCTAAACATTTTATCAGGGTGGATTGTCAAGCGAGTTAATCAATAGCTTTCTCTTTTATGGTGTATGCCGCACCTGATCATCACTCTCCATATGGTACCACTGGGAACTAAGAGCGTTCGGGATCTTCCCAGGACTAGACCGAGCCCTCTAACCTAGCATAAAGATCATCTTGGGGTCCGCAACCCCTTAAACATACTTGATGACAATCCAATAATAGAAATTGGCTAGTCATAAAGAAAAGACTTTGGATTAACTCTTAACAAAACATTGGATGGTACTATCTAATAATTAACAAGAGATTATTCAAGGAATTCAATAGATTTATAGCAGGAGCTCTGAACTAAAAATTTGGTAGAGTTTCATTAAAATGGATTTAAAGTAACAACTGGCAGTATCTCGACTTAAGAAGGGGTTCGGCAGAAACTTAAATCAACGCTAAATATGATACTAAATGATGATCTCTAACTTGTTAACACGGGATGAATAAGAAATCCAAAAGACAACTAGCAAAAACTCATGATTAGGTAAGAGAATAGATTTTATTTTAGTAGATACTCAAGTTAAAATAGGGTTCATCTAGACAGAATGACAGGATTTCGGGTTGAAATAGGGATCAACTAAACAATTAGAGTTTCACTTTACAATGTGATTTAAGTGAATAAACTGGCAGCAACTCAATTTAAAGAGGGGTTTAGAGGAACAACCCGGTAGCATTTCGACATGGAGCAAGGATTCAAAATATTATTTCGGTGGCATTCCGCCATAGAAGAGAATACAAAAATGAGAATACAATTCGATAGAATCTCGGTATGATATAGGATTTGACTAATAATCCGACAGCATTCCGGCATAAGAAGGGAGTTCAAGTAATCGATTCAGCAACATTTTGGCATGAGAGAGGAGTTTAAGTAATCAATTCGGCAGTATTCCGGTATGGAAAAGGAATTGAGAAAACATTCCGGCAGAATCTCGATATAGAGAGAAACTTATAACTCACTAACTAAAGACTTAGAGATGACCAGAGAAAATCTACCAGTTAGTTGATACAACTATATCCTTGATCTCCTCCTCTTCTGACAGAACCCCAATATGAATTAGAGATCAATGCAACGTTCTGACAGAGTTCCAAGATAGATCGTCGATGAAACTAAACAAATGGGCAGCATCACATAATAAATTGATTTAGAAGAAAGCTAATTAATGACTATAAAGCTCTCAGAGTAACCTACTTGATGCCTAGAAGAGCAAACCCTAACTAGCTCTCTCTATTTTCTCATTGCATTGAAAGCCCATTATGACCACTCTTGGTCTCTCCTTAGCATGGTGGGAGAATGGAGGGAGTGGGGTATTATAGGCCAAGGAAAGGGAGGGGGGAGCCCCTTAGGGAGTAGAGAGGAAGAGGAGATGATGACACCTCACCCCTATGAGGTGTCATCATCCAGGGCCATCTCCCTAGGATGGGGACATGTGTCCCTAGAGATGAGGATGAGGCGACATGTGTCCCTTGGAGATGAGGATGGATAGGGGAAGGACAAGTGTCCAAGAAGTTTTTATAAAAGCCCCTCCACATTTCATCTCTGAACCCTCAAGTTTTGAAAAGTGGAGATATACCCATTCCATACCCTTAATTCAACTGTTCTAGCTCCAAATGGCCTTCGACCGGGATTCTAACTGTGTCTACGGGGGTCTATAGATCTTTCACTGGGGTCCCCATAAAATTAATAATTGCAATATAAACTATATTTTGATAATTCCCCAATAAAATTAATAATTGCAATATAAACTTATATTTTGATAATTATAGATATAGCCTTTCTATTTACGTTTATACTTTTTTCCTATTTAATTTGCTGGCTCAGTGTGAACAAGGATATATCCATATCCTTATCTTCTTTCTTTACCAATATACTTACCTTTAGTAATATCCTTTACTTTTATCATTTACCTTTAGTAGTATCCTTTAACAATATCATTGTTATTTACCATAATAATATCCTATATCAATAACAATATCCTTTAGCGTATTTTTAGTTAAGGTCTAGAAAGATTCGAAATTGCTTGATCTCTTCTTTCATCCACAAACTGCATTACGTTTTCTCAATAATTTCTTACTTATTTATCGTTTTATACCTTGGGATATTACAAGATGTCCAAGAGAAGAAGGATGTCCAATGCAGCCTTATGGCACTTGAGGATGAATCTCGAGGTAAACTTTGACCAATCCTTTACTCTTGAGGAGATAGAAGGAATATATTATGCCTTACATGAGAAATAAAGAAAAATCAGAAAAGAAAATAAGGGACTAAAAATGAACATTGAAAGTATTTTACATGATGAATCTCTCTGAGTCTCTTCATGAATTAAAACTACAATGTGAGGTTCTCCAACATTCTAATGAAATCATGTAGAGTAAAATTGAATTGTATAAACAACAAATAGAATGCATGCTTCATGATAATGGTTTTTCTTAAAAACTAGGCATGTTAGAATATGAAAATGTGGAATTGAAATCCAAACTGCATGTACTTGAAGAAACTCATGAACAATCTGAATTGCTGCATAAAAATTAACAGTTGAAAGCTAAACTTTTAGAAGTTGAAAAGAATGTTGTAAGTCATGAAAATTCTGCCAAAAAATTGTATGAAACAATAGATGATTTGAAATCCACTATTTATAGGCTCATGAAGGGAAAACAAAATTTGGATGCAATGCTCAATGTCAAGGTGAACACAAATAGACATGGTCTAGGCTATTCACTTAATAAAGCTAAGTCCCTTGAATCTAAAATGAAAACATCTTTCATTCATACTTCCAACATTCCAAGCACATCTCATGTTAAATCAAAAGATAAAAATCCCAACTAAAGTTTCATACTAAGAAAACTGTGCAAGCTAAAAAAACAGTAAATGGTAAAAATCTGTGAAGGTTAAGAAGCATACACACTCAAATAAAACCAAGCATATTAATCATCATGTAAGTCACATGCCACAACCCACAAACACTCCTCTATCTGTGTTGGGCATGGTCATGTGAACTACACTTGTTCTCTAAAGTAAAACATGCAAAAACTAAACTTGGTGTGGGTTAGGTAGAATCTTCTCCCTTCCAGGACTAACACTGTTGAACCAAAGAAATCCACTTGAGAGTTATGGTTGTAGATGTCATGAAGAATTTGGAGCTGGAGCATTAATGTGAAATTGGCACCGAAATTGTTCTATGAGTATCATGTCTATTTTTGTTTTGGAATTCCTAGGTAAGACATGAATACTCTTATGTACCTTATTGTTTAGTCTTTTAGGTTTTAATGATAGGCTATGTTTTAGTTTTCTTCTATCAGAAAAACAAAAAAAATGATGAAAAATAAAAAAACACAAAAGAGTCATAGAGTTTAATGTCTCATGCTGTTTGTGTTTACATGTCTATTCTTTGTGTGCTTGCATTTACATTATATGTAAAACACCCTCCTTGACTCTTTCTGTTGGGTTGAGTGTGTTTTGGAATTTCTTAAAGTTGTATTTTAATGATAACCAATGAACATCACTCATACTTTGATTTGATGATGACATATTGTGATTTTGATGATGACATATTGTGATTTTAATGATGACATATTGTTATGTTAATGATGACATATCATGATTTAATGATAACATATCATGATTTAATGATGACATATGTGATTTTGATGATGATATGTTGAACATGTTATACATTAATACATATCACAATAATGCTTAAACAACATGTTATTGATGTTTAATATCTCATATTTTAATGATAATATCTTGTACTAATGATTTATGTATTAAATTTGCAGGTATATATAGATTTTGTCATCGTAGTGTCGACACACCATCTACTGGTGTCGACACAGCGTTTCAAATCCTAAGGTAAAATGATGAAGAAAAAGTCAAGTGTGTCGACACAGCCTCAAGTGGTGTTGACACTAGTCCCAGTTCCCAGAGAACCCAGTTGATAGGTATGTACTGTGTGTCGACACAGCCTCAAGTGGTGTCGACACTAGATCCAGTTCCCAGAAGACCTTTTTGTCAATTCTGGACAGTGTGTTGACACAGCCTGAAGTAGTGTCAACACTAGTGACTCTTCCCAGAGAACCAATTCTGCCAGTTTGGGACAGTGTGTCGACACACTCCTTGGATAGGTCGACACACTCCGGCTGAAACTCAAAATCGTGATTTTGTCTGGACACGTGGCTACTTGGGAATTAGGGGATTTGACCTAGGTTTCTGTGCCCATGCACCCCAAGACACTTTATGGACATATGGGGCTATAAATACCCATGTTCCTTATACCCCAAAGAAAAGAGAGCCCATACACTTCTAGAAGAAGCTTTTTGGAGTCCAAATGGGGCTTTCCAGATCTTGCTCCATCTCCAGAAGTTGCAGGCCATCCTTTCAAGAAGAAGGACGTGGGAATCAAGGGGAATCTCTAGAGAGAAGCTTGCTGTGCTAGGCAAGGGAGCAGATCCAACTGAAGAGGCGTAGGAGAAGGATTTCTGGCATTTCAGATGCCATCAAAGCAGAGCATCGTGGATTGAAGAAGATCTCCAACGAATTCCTTCAAGCGTCTTCAATCCAAGCTTCTGCAAGTCTTCTTCATCAAGGAACATCCAAGTCACATCTATTTCATTCATTTTCTTGGAGTGTTCATCTAGGTTTGATTGTGTGATCTGTGTATGTGTTCTACACAGATCACTTAATTCTGTTTGTTCTATTTTTTATCATTGTATCGAGATAGATCGGGCTAGAGGATCTATTCTCTAATTGAGCTTGTTCTAGTAGAACTTAGATCTTTCATGGTCCAAAGGTTTGAAGCCGTAGTGCTCCGGTGTTGAGCCGTTGTGCTCAAGTGCTTGTGAGTCGTCGTACTCATAAGTGGTTTGTGGACAAGGTCGTCGTACCTATCTCCTGAGTTTTCTTTGAGTCGTCGTACTCAAAGGGTTTAGAGTCGTCGTGCTCCGGTTGTTTCTTGAGTCGTCGTGCTCAAGGGTGTTTGGAGTCGTCGTGCTCCAAAGTGTGTTGCACTCAAGGTTTTGAGTAGTGTGGCCTCACTGTGTGAGGGGTGGACGTAGGAGTCACTGGAGGTGATTTTCGAACCACCTAAAAATCCTCTGTGCAGTGGTTTGAATTGTGGTTTGACTTTGTATTACGCTAGTTGCATGCATAGAGATTTCGTTCACACTACTAATCAATTTGCTCACACACACTAATCACACTTCAGATCAGTAAATTGTTTGGGTGAATTGATCTATGATTCGAAGTAATTTTTAATTGCTTAAGCTTCCGCATTAATTGGTGTTAGATCTATTCAACCCCCCCCCCTTCTAGATCTGATCCATCCACCCATCCGATCCTAACAATTGGTATCAGGGCGGGTTAATGTCTGTTACTGATCTGATTTGATTGCTTCTGTTTGATCTCTGTGTTAATTGCGTGAACTGTTTGCTTGATCTTTCACTATCTCTGTGTGCTTAATCGCTCTGATTCATACATTTGGTATTAGAGCGGGTTAACCACTCTAATTGTTAGATCTAATTCCTTGTTACATTGATTCACTATGATTAGATCTAATAGTCTTTTGAGTTTTGATATAATGACAAATCTCTTTAATTTGCATGAATTTTCTGTTATAATTTCAGAGAAATCACCAGTCTCACTTTCATCAAGTTTGTCAAATGAAGTACAAAGAAAAGGAGCAAAAGAAATTCACAAGTACTCTATGGCTAAGAAGAGCCTCAATGAATCCAGAAAATCAACAATTCAGAAGGATGGGTCTCTCACTGCACACTCTAATAGCACAGAACATTCTTCATCCTCTTCAAAACACAATAAATCAAAGGGTCTACAAGGTCAGGTACATCCACTCTAGACTCATCTATGTATTCTAACTCTGATTCTGATGAAGATGAAGGAATGTCTCATAATAGATTGATTGAATTCTATGAAAAGATGCAAAATCTTAATGCAAAACTGAACATTAAAAATAGAAACTTGAAAAAAACTTTAAAACATTGGCAAGAAGAAAATGAGAATTTAAAAAATTAAATTGAAAAATTAAATTCTGAGAAAGAGAATTTGGAAGATGAAGTCCAAATCTGTGAAAATAAACTGAATGGATTGAAAGAAAACCATGAGCTATTGAAATCAAAAGTCATTGATCTAGAAAAAGAAAATGGAAAATTGATATTCTCATGAAAACTTCAAATTTAATAATGATCAATTAAACAAACAGATTTCTAACATGGCTCATGATCATCAAATAAATGTGAGATGCAAACAACTGTTAAAGAAAATCATCATTTAAAGAGGAAGATTGAATACTTTTTGAATGACAAACCATTGAACAATGATTGTAGCAATTTAAGTAATAAAATTTCTGATTTGGAAAAACAATTGCTCAATTTGAAAATGAAAAGAACAAGATGAAAAATGGTTTAGATGTCATGCTAAATAAACTTCAAATTTCATAAAAAGAAGTTGTTGCATTAAAAGCTGAAAAACAGAAGTTTCAACAAGAATTGAAAAATACTAAACACACGTCTTGCCTCTGTGAGAGATAAGAAAAATGAAAATAAAACAAAATAACATTTGTTAAAGCTGCTGCGAACAAGAACCTGTTAATTCTAATGAAAAACTTGTGAAACTTCTTGTTCAGAAACAGACAGAGAAAAAGAAGAATGCTACTATCAAGAAGATTCATCTACTTCCTTCATCAGTTCAAAAAGCTCCAAGGCAAGTTCCAAATTCACATCATGCCAAGAGCCACCAAAAGGTACCTCCTTCTCTTCATGGTAAGCCTCCTCACATGAAAAGGAGATTCCAGCAAATGCACACATGCCAAGGTAAGTACTAGGTAAGAAATGCTCTCATTTGCTTTAACTGTAATAAACCTGGTCATCTTGCCAAACATTGCTGGATTAGAAATCAAAATTTCAATAAAATGCCAAATCAGTCCAATGCTTCACATGTCATAAATTTGGGCATACGTTCTAGGGAATGTTGGCATAGAATTGATAATTTTGTGCATGCTCTCATGTTTCATGTTAATGTACATAAGAATAAAGATCATATTCATGCTGAAAACACTTAGAAATTCTATGTACATGAAAAAGGAACTGTTGCACAAAAGATCTCTTTTGAATTTCATGTTAAAAATCTGAAAATAGAAAACAAAATGTTAGTATGTCAGTGGTGCATTCTATACCAATAGCTCTAAGATTAGAAACCAAGATTCCAGTGTTTCTAGTCTTCAGAAAAATGCACCCAATAACAAATCCTTTTGGATTCAAAAATCATTGTTGCAAATTCATGGAAGATCTTTAGGACCCAAACAAGTTTGGGTTCTAAAATGTGCTACTTGAATGCTGGATGCAAGGATCCTTGTAGTCAATCTCAAAATGAAGGCTTCATGACTAAAGCTACAAGGAAAGTAAGTGAAGAGAATGAAAGAAAATGAAAATCTTACCAGGTAATACTTCTGAGAGATTCCCTGCTAAATAAAAACTGAAATCAATTGGACTCTTATGCAAAGATCAATTGGTATATCAAATGGTGAATTGTGAAAGGACAAGTCATGCTTGTCTGGAAACTATCATTATGTGTGAGGAATAACCTCCGCCAAATACCAATGATCTTCCTTGTGTAAGAGTCATTCATTTAAAAAAAATGGTCGTCATTGAAACATGATGCTTATTTATTTCATTTCTTCCATGATGATGATTTTAGCTTGAATTACTTACCAAAAATTTCACATCATTCCACTATAACTAAGAATCATGATCTTGTTGAAAATGCTCAGAAACTCCATGTGAATATAATTGAACACTTCATGAAAACATAGATGCATTGAGCAAGGTAAAAAAAAAATCTGAAACTAATTCTGCTCATAGTTCTGTCAATGAAAGAAATGCATCTATATAAAAAATAAAATCATTTTGGATTCAAAAATCTTTATTGCACTAACATTGACTTCATTGCAGGACCCAAGCAAGTGTGGGTCCCAAAACCAGCTTGATCAGCAAGCTGAGGAGTCTTGTAGCCATACATTATAATAGATTCAAGATATTGGCTGTGCAAGGCAAGAAATGGTTGGAGAACACAGGTAAAATCTTTGAAAAGCAATTGAAGTCCAGTCAGGTAAAACTTCTTTATCATTTCAAATTTGAATTGCCTGAATTGAATGATGTTTGATATTTTATCTGAACAATGAAAAATGTGTTCTGATGCTACTCCCAATAATAACTTTGTGTTTTAACATTTGGAATCATGTTTGTGTTATCATGCTTGCTTAACTGTGCCATGATTCTGTGTGCATATCAACTGCTTTGACTTTTTGGTATATCAAATGATGACATGTGGAAAAACAAGTTATGCTTGTTTGGAAACTTTCATTATGCGTGAGTAAAATACTCTGCCAAGTACTAAAAGTCATGTTATGCTTAAAGCTAATGGTGTGCATAATCTTGTGTGAATTGCTTACTAGCTTTTTCATTACATGCACATATTAAGGGGGAGTAATTTGAAAATGTGCAAAAATGTTTTTGAAAATGTAATGAATTTCATGCATATCTTATAGGGGAGTAAGTCAAAAGAATCTTTGAGTGAAATGCTAGAGAAATATTATTTCATATCTGACTTATCATCAACTCCCATTCAGTTTGTTGACAAATATTCTTGCAAATGAATTCCTCACTCTCATTGCATTGGCATTCTTAGTATATCAAATGGTGATTTGAAGAAAGACAAGTCAGGCTTATCTGGACACTTTCACTATGCGTGAGTATATGTCTCCTCCAAGTATCAAGAGTCTTGTATGCAATTGTTGAGGGAGAGTCATTGTCTTTCAATAAAACATTCTTGCTCATTCTATTTACACTTGATTCCATTCATATTTCTTCAATAATCCTCATGTTCACCTTGTGAAGGGAGATACATGAAATGGGAGTCATTGTCACATTCCTTGACTTTACTTGTCTATCTTGAACCCCAAAATCATCAGAATGTTTGAGTCATTGTGCTATTTTCATATGAGAGAATTAAGACATTGAAACTAAACTCATTGTGCATTTAGTTTAATTTCAAAGATTCATTATCATTTCAATGTTAAGTAATCTTAATACTGAATGTTTTTAAAATGATTTGCAAAACACCATTATAGGCACATGAGTGGCTTTAATATTCACTTGTGTATGTTTAAGCTTTATTTTTACCACATGTTAAGAATAATTTTTTTCTAAATTCATAGTCATGTCTTGTCTGGTCAAACCAAACATATTCCTGCAATATAAAAAATAAAAATGATCAATCTGGAAAGATACAAACAGAGCAATGCAAATTCTTGAACCACTGAGTAACCGGGTCATTTCACCTAATAAGTGATGTGTTTCGGTTCAAAAAGTGGAAATAAAAATTTTCAACTCTGTATAAATAATGAAAGTTAAACCACTGAGTAATCAGAGGTCTTGCATCTGATCAATGTGATCTTGCACTGAAAAGTGAGATTTAACTAATTTATTCTGTTATTCTTCCCAGTTTAAAATGAAAGAAAATCAAATTGACAGGATGGAAACGCTTAAGACCTTCATAAAGTTCATGTATACTGAGTTTAGACCTATTATTCTACATTGTGTTAAACTTAAGCTCTTAACATCCTTGTTAAATATTTTGCTCACTCATATAGGTCACTTTATTTAACATTGCATCATATTTTAACCACATTCAGATCATTATATTTTGCTATACTTGTGTTGAGTGTGTCTTTATGATTAAACTTTGTTGCACAATAACAAAAACATAATAATTTCTCTCATATGTCAATATCACTTTGCCTCATTTATTTTGATCTTTACTGACTATTTTATTCCTTCATTTCATTAATTGATCTCTACAATCCTTGGTTCTCTCACTTATCCTTCTTTTTGATGCTGTCAAAAAGGGGGAGAAGAAAGGGTTTCTAGGAGGAAGAAAGGGTTTCTAGGAGGAGAAAGTTCAAAGGGTGTATATGGTCAAGGGGAGTTTTTGCAGTCAAGGGAGATATGTTTTGTCATCATCAAAAATGGGGATGTTGGTTTGAGTGTGTTTTGGAATTTCTTAAAGTTGTATTTTAATGATAACCAATGACATCACTCATACTTTGATTTTGATGATGACATATTGTGATTTTGATGATGACATATTGTGATTTTAATGATGACATATTGTTATGTTAATGATGACATATTGTTATTTTATGATGACTTATTGTTATGTTAATGATGACATATCATGATTTTAATGATGACATATCATGATTTTAATGATGACATATTGTGATTTTGATGATGATATGTTGAACATGTTATACATTTAATACATATCACAATAATGCTTAAACGACATGTTATTGATGTTTAACAACTCATACTTTAATGATAATATCATGTACTAATGATTTATATATTAAATTTGTAGGTATATACAGATTTTGTCATGGTAGTGTCGACACACCCTCTACTGGTGTCGACACAGGGTTTCAAATCCTAAGGCAAAATGATGAAGAAAAGGTCAAGTGTGTCGACACAGCCTCAAGTGGTGTCGACACTAGTCCCAGTTCCCAGAGAACCCAGTTGACAAGTCTGTACTATGTGTCGACACAGCCTCAAGTGGTGTCAACACTAGATCCAGTTCCAAGAAGACCTTTTTGTCAGTTCTGGACAGTGTGTCGACACTGCCTGAAGTAGTGTCGACACTAGTGACTCTTCCCAGAGACCAATTCTGCCAGTTTGGAACAGTGTGTCGACACACTCCTTGGATAGTCGACACACTCAGGCTGAAACTCAAATTATGATTTTGTCTGGACACGTGGCTGCTTGGGAATTAGGGGATTTGACCTAGGTTTCCGTGCCCATGCACCCCAAGGCACTTTATGGACATATGGGGCTATAAATACCCATGTTCCTTGTACCCCAAAGAAAAGAGAGCCCATACACTTCCAGAAGAAGCTTTTGGCGGCCAAAGGGGCTTTCTAGATCTTGCTCCATCTCTAGAAGTTGCAGGCCATCCTTTCAAGAGAAGGATGTGGGAATCAAGGGGAATCTCTGGAGAGAAGCTTGCTGTGCTAGGCAAGGGAGCAGATCAACTGAAGAGGCGCAGGAGAGAAGGATTTCTGGCATTTCAGATGCCATCAAAGCAGAGCATCGTGGATTGAAGATCTCCAACGAATTCCTTCAAGCGTCTTCATTCCAAGCTTCTGCAAGTCTTCCTCATCAAGGAACATCCAAGTCACATCTATTTCATTCATTTTCTTAGAGTGTTCATCCAGGTTTTGATTGTGTGATCTGTGTATGTGTTCTACACAGATCACTTAATTCTGTTTGTTCTATTTTTTATCATTGTATTGAGATAGATCGGGCTAGAGGATCTATTCTCTAATTGAGCTTGTTCTAGTAGAACTTGGATCTTTCATGGTCCAAGGTTTGGAGCCGTAGTGCTCCGGTGTTCAGCCGTTGTGCTCAAGTGCTTGTGAGTCGTTGTACTCATAAGTGGTTTGTGGAGTAGGTCGTCGTACCTATCTCCTGGGTTTTCTTTGAGTCGTCATACTCAAAGGGTTTGGAGTCGTCGTGCTCCGGTTGTTTCTTGATCGTCGTGCTCAAGGGTGTTTGGAGTCGTCGTGCTCCAAAGTGTGTTGTACTCAAGGTTTTGAGTAGTGTGGCCTCACTGTGTGAGGGGTGGACGAAGGAGTCACTAGAGGTGATTTTCGAACCACCTAAAAATCCTCTGTGCAGTGGTTTGAATTGTGGTTTGACTTTGTATTACGCTAGATGCATGCATAGGGATTTCGTTCACACTACTAATCGATTTGCTCACACACACTAATCACACTGCAGATCAGTAAATTGTTTGGGTGAATTGATCTCTGATTCAAAGTAATTTTTAATTGCTTAAGCTTCCGCGTTAATTGGTGTTAGATCTATTCAACCCCCCCTTCTAGATCTGATCCATCCACCCATCCGATCCTAACACTTTCTATAGCCTATACTCCATTGCTATCTTTATTGCATTGGCTTGAAACTTAGTGTGCATTATTTTAGCCATTATGGGGGAAAATCCTACTTTGGTGTGCGCATACATTAAAGAGAAGCCAAATAGTTATGTATTATTTTGCTTCTCAAAATACATTAGAAATTGAAGCCAACACACCAATGCACATGCATATGATTAATAGGTATCACTTTGTTGATAGGTGGAGTTTTTTCTTACACGTTTGTGATTCTTAAAATCCACATAATTTGTAGTAACTCGTGAGGAAAATCTATTTGTCTCGGATTGAAAGAGAAAAGAGGAACTGAGCTTAGTAATCGAGTCTCTCCACTGAACAAGTGAGGAGCCTTACGTCAAAAGGTAATACTTTTCTCAAAAGAAAAAAAAAATATTTGACATCAATTGTTTCAAAATAAAAAAAGGTAGAGTGATAGCTACTAAAAATCGAGGGTTTACCATGCATTGGTTGGATTCAGAGTATCCGTTAGTGTTAATTCAAATTTCTGTCCAATCTTATGTATGATGTTTTTTAATCATATCTCACACATCACTTTTCATGGTTTTTAATTTGAAGTGTGTATTGAGAATTTGATTAAATACATGGGATATATCATGGCTAATTCTTAGTGCATATGCTCCCTTAACCTCCCCATAGTGAATTCTTAATATTCATACTTTGTAGTTGAGCCAATTGCATTTCTTCACCCTATTACCACCCACTTTTTGTTGCTGTGAAAAAGGGGAGAGAATATGTAGATTTTGTATTCTTGGTTTGGGCAAGAACTGGGAGTTAGAAGTGATTTTGAGTGGGGGAGTAATATTGCATGACTGTGAATGATGCATGCATGTGTGATATGTAAAAACAAAAAAAAGGAATAACAAATTAAGATTAGAAATCAAATGTTGTGTTTTGTGTGAAAAATCTACAAGTGTTTTCTCATCATCAAAAAGGGGAAGATTGTTATACTTTGTAGATTTTGATAATCACAAAATATATAATTCTAAATCATATTGAAAACATCACAAAGCACCAATTTATATTCATGTTGATGACCCAACCATTTGATTGATTTATATTTAATTTGAGGGTCTAACTTATGTGTTAAGTGTGCAGAAACATAGGCCAAAAGTTTTCATTAGAAGTGAATTTTACAAAGGCCAAGCTTTGAAAGGATCAGAAGAAAGACAAACTGAAAGAATGTTTGTGTGTCGACACACCTATCTCAAGTGTCGACACATACTGCGTCAAGTGTCGACACATGAGGACCCTAGTGTCGACACATGCTGTCCCAGTAAGCTAATTCAGAAGTCCAATAAAAACTGGATGACCAAAATATGGAAATTGATCGACCGACTTTAAGAGCCTACCGATTGGTGAAGACCTGCACCGATCGAAGAAAGACTACATCGATTGGTGAACAAGTAGAAATCGGTCGACCGAAATATGAAAATCGAACGATCGACCTAAAGAAAGTCCTGATCTATTGATGAAGAACAAATTCAATTGATTGATGAAGAAAGGGCTAATCGATTGTTGTACAAGTCCTTCAGATTGCTGAAATCAGATGACCGATCTAGGGAAATCAGACGATCAATTTCCCAGTAACTTTGAACTAGGTATACTGAAGAAATCAAATGATCGATTACTAAATTCTAGTCGACTTATTTTCCTAGAATCATTGGTTTGGGACAGACCAAGAATCGGATGATCAATGTGACAAAACCGATCGACTGATACGGCGACGCAGTTTCCTATTTTGGATGGACTCTTTCCTTCCTTAGGATTCATGCCAAAGATCCATCCAAGACTCCTTATCTTGGGATGTGGGTTATAAATACAAGTGGTTCTGAAGCCCTAGAAGATACCCATCGTGCAAGAGAGTCTCCTGTTGCCTAAGCTATAGAGACCTAGAGAGGGGTGAATTGGTCCTAATCGTGATATTAGAGTATATTCGTTGATTTAGCAAGATATAAATCTTATCTAGATAGAGATAAAAGTAGCACAGTCAAGTTTGGCTGATGTACAGAGTTTAGATGCGATAATTATAGAAATAAACTAATATGAACAAGATAAACCATCCACACAAGCACACACACTGCATGGCTATTTATCCTGCTTCAGTGATGATCAACACAACACCTATGTTCAATCCTCAAGAGAAATAGCCTTGAGATTTCCACTATCTTGCTGAACCTCAGCCAAGACTACAGTCTTGAGATTTCCACTATCTTGCTGAACCTCAGCCAAGACTACACCACTAGATACAGACCTCCTGCCGGTCCACGATACACCCTGAACACCTCAGGTCTTCATCTATCACCAGGTGGAATCACACACCAGATACATACCTCTGGCTGGTCCAACACTTGACCACTCAGGTCTTCACCTCTTACCAAGTGGAATCACAAACCAGATACAGACCTCTTATTGGTCTAACACCTGACCACTTAAGTCTTCACCTCTTACCAGGTGGAACAAGCACGCCTGAAACACATGCCTTCAAATAACACTAGGTGGAACAACTCTTTATCAAGAGTAAATGGTGTCTGAAAGAATGTCTACATATTAGACAGCAATGACACAGATGAAAGTGCAGTAAAGAAGCCCTTAGAAGGAATGTAGCTTGTAACAGAATGATGATGGGCTTTTAATGCTTAGCAAAGAAGCTCTTGAATGTGTAGGAGCTGAGCAGCAGTTGCTTCTATTCTTCCAAGTGAGATCCTCTTCAATGAATGGTTTGTAGCAGTACGTAGAAGAGGTTGGACGCCTTTGAATACTGGAGTGAAAAAAGCTCTTTTGGCGCTCACCAAAGCTTGAATTTTCATAGTGTATTTTTTGGGCTATTCCCTCTTGATGTTTGCGTTTCACGCTCTCTATGCTTTTTTTCTTATAATACACGGCACTGGGTTTTATACACGTACCCACCTTCTATCCGTTATCTCTCATGCAAATGTACGTTAAATACAACATAGGAGAGGTAATCGTTAGACTTAGCATGATACAAAAAGGAGATGTGCAGTAGATGCTTTTCTGGTATGTGATTCTATGTTTAGTGTAAAACCTCATATAGTACGTAGCGCACATTAAATGGACCTACAAAAGAGATTTTTCTTGACAGAGCAAAGGTCTTGTCTGATTTCCTTCGTAAGAATAACAGTAAACAAGTCATCTTTACATCCAGATGGTTGACAGTGTAAAGTACCTTTTTGCAATTTTGAATTAAACAAGGAATGTGTGTCATCTTTCCGTCAACAAGCAATACGGTCATATGAAAACTTTCAAACGAATGTTCATTGCATACAATATGACATTCAGGCATATCTATATATGATACATGCTTATTTGTACTAAAATGATATTACATTGTCATGCCATTGATTATTTTAACCATTTATAATGAACACAGAATAACCGATTATTTTTGTTCATGACCAGGAAATAATCGAGTAATCTATCTAACATATTAACCGGTTATTTTGTAACATGTTGATGAAATAACCAATTACTTTTTATTTCATCATGAATCATGGTTATTCCAGTAAGCAAACATTTAACATTAATGATAGATCTAAATGAACATTAATTTTGTTAATCATCCAAAACATAAGGAGGGTGTGCAACATTCTCCCCCTTTTTGGTGATTTGACAAAATAATGTGTTCATTTAGTTCATCAAAAGATCACATGAAACTGAAGTATTATTTCAATGAGAGTCATTCATGAATAATCATTCAATCCACATATGGTAAGGAATAGAAATGAGCATCCATACTATGTCTCCCCCTTTTTGTCAATATGGCCAAAATGGTCCACTAATAATAGCAAAACATACAATATCATAGCAGAAGTTAACATTTTGAAAAACACAGTTTCTCCATAATAGTAAAAGCATATAAGGAAAGCATTAATGGAATGTTTGGAAAGAGTATTAAAAATATACATAACAAGTGGTTGATCTGACTAAATCTCAATCAATCAAATAGGGAGTGAGGGATGGATTAGCTTCGGGTCGTCCTGTGAAGGAGGAGGTAGATCAAGTATGTGAGATGTAATTAGGTAAGTTTTGAGTTTCAAGGTGGAGAATTATGGAAGTCATGGTAAGATATATTTGGAAGATGATAGGAAGTCTGCTTGATCTTCAAGAAGTTGTCATATTCCACCATTGGATTTGAATGCAACTCACACTGCTGAAGTGGACTTTCCCAAGTGACAGTAGTTGGTTGTAGGTGATGTTTGTTCCCAATTGGTTGCCCTCAATCGCTGCATTCAATCTTTCAGAACTTCATATTTTTTCTTCCGTACTTCACTCATTCTGTCAAATCGGCCCAAGTACCTTTCATGAAAATAGATTTTCAATGGGTAGACTAAGGTTGATGCACCTGAAGTTCCAAGTTCTTTCAGATATCCAGCATATAGAAGCTTGAATAATTCTCCCCATTGTGCTTCAGAGAACCTTTCAGAATGTGCAAAGTAATGACTGACCTTCATGCTATCAATTTTGCCTCTCTTGTGCTATAGAAGTAGAAAATCCATAAGTGTAATGACATTACCCTTCTTTGTCTACTCTTTTGCCTTGAACTGTGCATATTTGTGTGGTAGCACCCTTCCTTCTAAACCATCAGCATCAATTAGACAAGCATTAATGAAAAGAGATCAATATATGTGACCTTTTTCCCTTTAGATGCAGGATGTTCCTGAAATTCAATGAAGGTAAGTTGACCTACATTTTCCTTTGATCTCTTGCTGTTGAACTCCATATTTTAAGATTCTGTTGACACACTTATTAGCATCATGTTGCATGGATGTATTGTGCTTTATGGGTAACCAGGATGCAACAGAAAAATCATTTTGCTCGATAATTTCAGCCATACATGCAATGTACTTAGCTGCTAGACCGGGATGTTTGACTGCCCATTTTGATTGTGACATTGAGCCTACCATTTCTTTTGCTTCATTTACTATGTCTTGGGATAATTTACCTTCTTCAAGAAACATGGCAAGTAACTCTTCAAAGGTGTAAGTGGATAGATGCCAAAATTTCAGTCACAAGATGAACTCCATCATTAGTTTGTAGCATACCTTGTGCTACTTGATCCTTACAAAAGCATCTCTAAACAGGGGATACCCTTCAATGGTATCAGAATTTAAGGATAGAATTTTTTAAGCTTTCCATTCACTTTTCTCATAAAATTCTTTGAAATCTGCCATGAAAATGGCTTCATACACTTCTTCTTCCACCTTGATGTCAAAGTCAAACTCATTTTGTACTTGTGCCCGAACAGTGGAGGGTCCAACTAGTGTTTCATCAAATGTTGCTATGGTCACTGACTGAATGGGTGTCTGATCGAAGGTAGGTTGATCAACACTTTCTTCAACTGTTGGAGTCGATTGAGTGGAGGCAAAAGCCTCTCCTTCCATACAAGAAGAACTAACCAATTTTACTATCTTTTGAAAATGCAGATGACACTAGGAAGGACTCATCAACCATCATATTGTGCACTACTTCTTCAGCAGTTACCACATTATCTTCATTTTCATGGGGCTGAGCATCCTCAAGATCTTCTTGCACTGTCACAACATCATCCAAGGGCAAATTTGATGCTACCCTTTCAACCTCAAGTTGTTGTTCTCGTGCTATCACAAGTTCTATATGCTGATCATGAGCTTCTTCTCCTTTGTCTTCCACTGTCATATCAACATTTAAATCATGATCTAGTCTACTGGAGAATTCTCCTTCTGACAAGGTAGAGATCGTTGCTGGAGAAATAGAGAAATCGTTGTCTGCTGGTGTTCTAGGTTCACTTTCATCCCCTTGCTGCTCTGAGTCTGTTGGTGTTGCTGGATTAAGTCTATTCAAAATGCTTTTGAGAATTCTTCTTTGCGATGTAAGTGATTGTCATACCTCATGTCTGAACACCTTCATTTTTTCCTTAATCTCTTTCACTTCTCTAGCCAAGTCCTTCACTTCAGAAGTGGAGATAGATGATGACTCCCCCTTAATGTGAGAGGGTGTGCATGCTTCAGTTTCTAGCTCCCCCTCAGATGATGAGGAAGTTTTATCATCTTCTTCTTATGTACCTTCCTCACTATTGGACAAAATCATTGCCTTCCTTTTCTTTGTGCTGGAAGGTGTGGCAATGTGCTTCTCCCTTATCCATGTGCCATCCTTAAACATGAAATCACTTCAGCTCAGAATGTCAGAGGTGAACATGGTGACTGGTTCTTCTCTTTCCTCTTCCAAGTCCATTCCTTCTTGTGCTAGAATATGGCTAATGAGATTCCCATATGGTAGCTAGACACCATAGTAGGTTACATATTTCATTATACCACCATTGTGAGTGAAAATCTTCAACAATAATTTTTCCATCTAAATCTTTGTCCTGTGACGATGCCATAAATAACCAGTGCATCTTCTTTAGTCACGGTGGAGTGACTACTTCCTCTTGGTGTGAGTACCACACAACACAATTTGCGCAGCAGGCGATGAAGAACACTAAGTTGTGTCACACCTATGATATATGCCCGACGGGCTCTCTGTTTAGGTAGCTTCTCAAAAATATCCTTTTGTGAAATCTTCGAGTTTGGTGTGATACTGGTGGAGGAACACTTGAAGTACTTCACCAAAAGCTTCTTCAATCAACTCAATCTTCTGCCCCTTTACAGATGTGTACATTTCTTCGTGCTTGGGAGCCACCAGATTGAAGAAAACCTCCTTAACAATTTCAGGGTAGACATTCTTCTTAACTGAACAAAGGTCATACAGTCATGTTGTTATTGTAATGACCCACTTATATCGGTACGATTATACCAATCCTCATTGGTACAAAGGGCGTCATTACAGTGGGATAATAACCCAACACTAACAATAGGTTGATATGTACATGGATAGCAAATGAGTATAGTGGAAATAAAATAAATAACTCAACTTTATTCCATCATCATCACACATTCCATAGTCTATATAGTAAGAAAAGAAATGACAATGTCCACATTATTACAAATATAAAAGAACTATATTGTCTATTACATTGTCCATGCAATTAACATTATTAATGCTATGAAAGGGAAAAGTACAACTACTAAGCACTCCACAATATGGTTACTCCTCATGCTCGATGTTGTTCTTCGCTATGCCCTCCTCCAAGATGGAAACACATGTCTTACCTATACGCCGAAGCAAGTATGAGTCTGAAAGACCCAGCAAGCAATCCCAATAAACTCAACTTTACACATATCACACACATGTTAAACTATTCCACAATTGAGAAAATAAAATACTATCTTTTTCACAATAAAGGCATTACATGACACATGCTTTAAACAATCATTAACATACCTAGACCACTTAAATAGGCTTTAGACTAACACGTACTCATTCTAGATCATGGATACTAACATGAAATTCTGTTAAGTCAAAACTATACTAGCACATGGATATAATAACATATATCTACACTTGCTTCCTATACATGATACTTAATTTGATTCCTGATTCAACTCCTAACTTGTGTCCATCATACTTTAAATAAACAAACACCTATACATGCTTACTACCCTAACTGTAACATGATTAACAATCCAAACATTATCCATATTATGATACATTCTACCAACTAGAGCATAGATTTAAGCACAAAGTAAAGAGCAACATAGCATGGTATCTATCCATGTTTCACATGTACTTTACACATTTAATTACACATTTCATTTGATGTTTTAATATAAATAAATCGCATCACACTGATTTCACATTTTATAACATGAATGGAAGGTTTAAAACATATTCAAGTTGGTTGGCAATTATAAGCAATTTAAGCATAGAACTATGTACTAATTGAATAGCATGTTTAACATGGAACTTAGTATTTCTTTCATGCATTTATCATAATCATAATCACTTTTTGTTTACTGTTTTGTCATGAAATAAACTCAATTATATGGAATTATATTTGTTCACATATTATCATATTCATTTAGCAAATTCACATGCTCATCTTTTACGTTGCAAAATTCATATGTTTACATATGCCTATTCACATACACCATTACATGAAAGTTAATAAACTACATGACATGATATTAAACATGATATTGCATTTTGGGTATTAACACATGAAAAATATGCATTATTATATTGGTTTTCACATGCAATCATACTCTCATTCATATTTACTCTCCCTTACACATTAATTCACACATTTTCACATCATTTACTCCTTCACTTTCACTTCACTTATCACATATCACATCACTTGCACTTACCACGTGCCACATTCACATATTTCACTTTACACTTTATTCACATTTAATCACTTAAGTTACTGTGACACATAGTCCTAACTACCAACTAGAGGACGCACACACCCATATCATATATCTCATAGCACATAGCACATCACATCACATGACACATACCCGCACCTAGGCAATGTAGTGACGAATCTTGGTAATTGCGCAGACCGGGAGAAGCGCTCTCCACCGTATCCAGTGGTACTTGTTCACCTCTAGGATTTCATCCTAATGCCCCTTAGGATATATTTTTCACAACATTGAGCCTTCCATAGGGACTTTTCTATGGTATAGCTCTCAGACCTCTATGGTAGCAGTGTCAATCTCGGCCCAAATTTTATATATTCACTTTATCACATTATTCACATATTTCACATATGTTATTTAATCACTTTACATGCACTATTAACAATTACACATGTTTCACTTGACCTAACATGATACTACTGTTCACAGAAATAAAATAATTCATATTACAGTCCTAGACATTCTGTTAATTACTAAATCACGCAAGATTACATTTAACATGCTCAATGTGGCTATTTACATGGTTTAACTAATAATTTCACTTGCTGTCATCAAAATAGATTCAAATTTTTATCCTAGGACATAACCAGTAAACATATCACATGTTCAATTTTTCAGTTTTTTTTTCGGGGTTGTAAAATAATTATAACAATTAAAACAATTTACAGGTGTAATCATCACTAATTTCCCTTAAGCAGGAATTACATTATAATAGTCAAACCTAATAGTGCTAATACCTAAAGACGGTCATTACATGATTTCAGAAAAATTATGAAACCATAACTCACAACAGATTAAACAAGGTCATATTATGATCTTAATTCAATTTCTAGAATTTTAATAATTAACACAAATCATGAAAATTCAGTACAACCTCATGATGTTACCTAATGACTGACCTTGACTGCAGACAATTTTTAGAGCATGCATATTCATCCAGAATTCTAAATAATACAATTTAAGATCAAACAGTGCACTTTTAAAACTCTGAAGAACTTAATTACATAGGATGTAGCTGCCAACTGTAAACGGCACACTCTGGTGCCGCCAGCATAGGATCTTGGCGGCACAGGATGTGGCCGCCAACCTCCTGCCAGTACACCATGCAGACAGCACACCAAAACAAAGGGAAATTGGAGATTCCAGGACATGAGGAAAAATCCAGAAAAATACTAGAACTTAAGGGGACGTGTAGGGTTGATATCAATGGGTTACTTGCCTATAAATAAATCTACAGAGATCTATATTTTTCGGTGAAGCCCTCCTCGGCCAAAACAAGAGGGTACTCAATATCTCTTCAGATCCGGTTCTCCTGTTGATGCAGATGGTTCCTCAAAGTTGGGAGTGCTTCTCCTATGTATAGACTATCTCCCAGTCATTGTAGATCTCCAGAGAACTCCTCCATTCGCTGGATTGAAGTCTTCAAAGACTAGCTTTTCTCACAGGAACCCTAACTTCTCCAATGACTCCAAAAGACTTGGCGCGGCCAGAAAAGGGTGTTTTTATAGGGCTGGGCAGGTTGGGTACGCAATAGGGTAGGTTTCCTACGGTTTGGGATGGGTTTCCTAAACTGGAACCAGGCAAAACGCGAGCGTTATCAAATCTAAAACCGTCACACTGTAGGGAACTTGGCGTCAACATCTGGTGCCGCCAACATGGGGTTGGCGTCCACCAAGGTGCCGCCCACAGAGGGGTTGGCGTCCATCGATCTGGACACCAACCCTGGCCTGGCAGTCAACGGCACAGTGTCCTGCCACCAACTGGGTATTTCGGCTAGAATTGAGATAAACATCAAAACAAACACACAATTGCAGCATAACCAGTTTAATGGGGACTGAAATAGGTAGATATCATATGTACAATGTTAAACATATATATATATATTCATGCTTACACCATTTAGATACATGCATTATACACATTATTATTTAAGCATCATACACATCATAACAATTTATCATGCCTAGAAATAGATAAATATCAATTGAACAAGATTAACATATGCATGTATACATATACACATCATAGTTACATACAATATGCATGGAATGATTAAATATAACATGTACATCGATAGTAAGATATGCATACACACTTAAAGATATACATGTACGAAAAATAACTCACATGCAATTATAAGGTATATAACAATACTTACCTATCATATGCTCAATATTATTTAAGTACCATATATACTATAGACAACTTAATGGGTATAGAATTATTTAGATATCACATGCACAAGATAACATACATATATACATATGTACAACGTATATTTACACACAATATCCATGGATAAATAGTATAATATGCACTTCAATAGTTAGATAGCATATGCACGTATTATTAAGATGCAATATTCAATAAGTTAAATAAGAATAATCTATACGACAATAATCAATTTGCACACGCACACTTGAATTGACATATATATATATAATATATACACACACACACACACATCTACACAATATAGTTACATATATTGTATATGAAATAAGTAAATACAATATGTACCTCCATAATTAGATTCAACATGCACCTATATGCACATTAATGCAATAAAATTAACTCATATATACCTATAAGATGTATAGCAAAATTCACATATTTGCATGCACAACATTACTTAAACATACTATGTATGGTTTCTAAATAAGTACAATACGTACAAGATTAGTTAATTACTTACATTCACAGAAAATAATG
Organism: Colocasia esculenta; assembly: GCA_014218235.1. Taxonomy (NCBI): domain Eukaryota; kingdom Viridiplantae; phylum Streptophyta; class Magnoliopsida; order Alismatales; family Araceae; genus Colocasia; species Colocasia esculenta. The sequence goes on along the minus strand of JACBKR010001071.1, from coordinate 15,290 downwards.
TATATATATACTTACATATGCACATGAGAAATTTAGAATTGAAATATGCACATTCTAATACATACACTATATACATAAACAGGTAAATAACACATGCATAATATAAAATGAATGAAATTTCGGGGTATCCCACTCTCCCCCCCCCCCTTGAAAAAGATCTTCGTCCTCGAAGATCGAATCGAGTACCTCTGGTGACGTCGTCGATGTCATCTCTAATCACACATTATCCTTGGCCAATGCTTGTGGTTTTGCAGTTGCTGGAGCACCTCGCAGAACAAGCTTCATTAGTCTTGGGCATCTCTAATCCGATGGTCCTTGCTACCGCATTTAAGACATCTTCCTTCCTTTAACCAACACACAGTTCCGCCATGATGCTTCCTGCAGTGTATGCACTCGGGCTTCTCACTACCTGGTACCATAGCTGATTGCTGACCTTCCTTATGTTTCTTCATCTTCCTATTTTGCCGCTGGAATGGTTCAGGTACTTCCTTCTTCTAAGCTTCCTTCTCTTCCTAGTATGATTCCACTCTACTCTCTTGCCTGCTTGCCACGCCGAGAACCTCTTCCAAAGTACGGGGGTCATACTCCAAAAGCCTAGCTTTCAACGATGGTTTGAGCCCCTTCACGAACTTCTTTACCTTGCGACTCTACTCATACCTCCTAGATTGAGCACTACGTCTACCACATCCAGCCATAGCCTGCAAAATAATTAATCCAGTTAGAATCTAAGTTACTAAATCCTAACTATTTTCCTTAACCTTCTTTCATTCATTATTAGTAATTTCTACATATATGGACAATTTTCTATAAAGACTTTGCAATATTGTAAGATGATTGTTTATCTATATACAATCTCAACCTTGGGCTCTGATACCATCTCTGTAACGACCCACTTTATACCGGTACGATTATACCAATCCTCATCGGTACAAAGGGCGTCATTACAGTGGGATAATAACCCAATACTAACAATAGGTTGATATGTACGTGGATAGTAATGAGAACAACGGAAATAAAATAAATAACTCAACTCTATTCCATCATCATCACACATTTCATAGTCTATATAGTAAGAAAAGAAATGACAATGTCCACATTATTACAAATATAAAAGAACTATATTGTCTATTACATTGTCCATGCAATTAACATTATTCATGCTATGAAAGGGAAAAGTACAACTACTAAGCGCTCCACAATATAGCTACTCCTCGTGCTCGATGTCGTTCTTCGCTATGACCTCCTCCAAGATGGAAACACATGTCTTACCTGTACGCCGAAGCAAGTATGAGTCTAAAAGACCTAGCAAGCAATCCCAAGAAACTCAACTTTACACTTATCACACACATGTTAAACTATTCCACAATTGAGAAAACACATACTATCTTTTTCACAATAAAGGCATTACATGACACATGCTTTAAACAATCATTAACATACCTAGACCACTTAAATAGGCTTTAGACTAACACGTACTCATTCTAGATCATGGATACTAACATGAAATTCTGTTAAGTCAAAACTATACTAGCACATGGATATAATAACATATATCTACTCTTGCTTCCTATACATGATACTTAATTGATTCCTGATTCAACTCCTAACTTGTGTCCATCATACTTTAAATAAACAAACCCTATACATGCTTACTACCCTAACATGTAACATGATTTAACAATCCAAACATTATGCATATTATGATACAATTTTACCAACTGGAGCATAGATTTAAGCACAAAGTAAAGAGCATCCTAGCATGGTATCTATTCATGTTTCACATGTACTTTACACATTTAATTACACATTTCATTTTCTGTTTTAATATAGATAAATCACATCACACATGATTTCACATTTTATAACATGAACGGAAGGTTTAAAACATATTCAAGTTGGTTGGCGATTATAAGCAATTTAAGCATGGAACTATGTACTAATTGAATAGCATGTTTAACATGGAACTTAGTATTTCTTTCATGCATTTATCATAATCATAATCACTTTTTGCTTGCTGTTTTGTCATGAAATAAACTCAATTACATGGAATTATATTTATTCACATGTTATCATATTCATTTTGCAAATTCACATGCTCATCTTTTACGTTGCAAAATTCATATGTTTACATAAGCATATTCACATACACCATTACATGAAAGTTAATAAACTACATGACATGATATTAAACATGATATTGCATTTGGGATATTAACACATGAAAAATATGCATTATTATGTTGGTTTTCACATGCAATCATACTCTCATTCATATTTACTCTCCCTTACATATTAATTCAGACATTTTCACATCATTTACTCCACATTCACTTATCACATATCACATCACTTGCACTTACCACGTGCCACATTCACATATTTCACTTTACACTTAATCACTTAAGTTGCCGTGACACATAGTCCTAACTACCAACTAGAGGACGCACACACCCATATCACATATCTCATAGCACATCACATCACATGACACATACCCGCCACCTAGGCAATGTAGTGGCGAATCTTGGAGAAGCCCTCTCCACCGTATCAAGTGGTGCTTGTCCACCTCTAGGATTTCATTCTAATGCCCCTTAGGATATATTTTTCACAACGTTGAGCCTTCCATATGGACTTTTCTATGGTACATCTCTCAGACCTCTATGGTAGCAGTGTCAATCTCGGCCCAAATTTTATATATTCACTTTATCACATTTTATCACATTGTTCACATATACTATTTAATCACTTTACATGCACTATTTAACAATTACACATGTTTTACTTGACCTAACATGATACTACTGTTCACAGAAATAAAATAATTCATATTACAGTCCTAGACATGCTGTTAATTACTAAATCACACAAGATTACATTTAACATGCTTAATGTGACTAATTTACATGGTTTAACTAATAATTTCACTTGCTGTCATCAAAATAGATTCAAATTTTTATCCCAGGACATAACCATAAACATATCACATGTTCAATTTTTCAGTTTTTTTTTCGGGGTTGTAAAATAATTATAACAATTAAAACAATTTACAGGTGTAATCATCACTAATTTTCCTTAAGCATGAATTACATTATAACAGTCAAACCTAACAGTGCTAATACTTAAAGACGATCATTACATGATTTTAGAAAAATTATGAAACCATAACTCACAACAGATTTCTTTACACAGATTAAACAAGGTCATATCATGCTCATAATTCAATTTCCAGAATTTTAATAATTAACACAATCATGAAAATTCAGTACAACCTCATGATGTGACCTAATGACCGACCTTGACCGCAGACAATTTTTATAGCATGCATATTTATCCAGAAGTCCAAATAATACAGTTTAAGATCAAACAATGCACTTTTAAAACTCTGAAGAACTTAACTACACAGGATGTGGCCGCCACCTACAAATGGCACACTATGGTGCCGCCAGCACAAGATCTAAGCAGCACAGAATGTGGCCGCCAACCTCCTGCTAGTACACCATGCAGACAGCACACCAAAACAAGGGAAATTGGAGGTTCCAGGACATGAGGAAAATCCAGACTAGGACTTAAGGGGACATGTGTAGGGTTTATATCAATGGGTTACTTGCCTCTAAATAAATCTATAGAGATCTAGATTTTTCGATGAAGCCCTCCTCGGCCAGAACAAGAGGGTACTCAATATCTCTTCAGATCCAGTTCTCTTGTTGATGCAGATGGTTCCTCGGAGTTGGGAGTGCTTCTCCTATGTATAGACTATCTCCCAGTCATTGTAGATCTCCAGAGAACTCCTCTAGTCGCTGGATTGAAGTCTTCAAAGACCAGCTTTTCTCCACAGGAACCCTAGCTTCTCCAATGACCCCAAAAGACTTGGCGCGGCCAGAAAAGGGTGTTTTTATAGGGCTGGGTAAGTTGGGTACGCAATAGGGTAGGTTTCCTACGGTTTGGGATGGGGTTTCCTAAACTGGAAACGGGGAAAAATGCGAGCGTTACCAAATCTGAAACTGTCACATGTAGGGAACTTGTCGTCAACATCTGGTGCCGCCAACATGGGGTTGACGTCCACCCAGGGTGCCGCCTGTTGCCCAGCTAGCAAGCCCAGAGGGGGGTGAATGAGATTCTTAAAATTTGATTATTTAAACCTATCAATAAAAAGTTCACACAAAAACACTTCGTTCGACTATTAGTGTTAGTAGAAAAGAAACAACAAACACAAACAAACAATCACACTACACAAGGATTTATCCTGGTTCGGACCTCCTCTTCACAGGAGTCCTACGTCCAATCCCTGAGCAACAACTCAGGATTCCACTACCAAGGGTACAGTCCCCCTCAAGGACACTTACACATCCAGCCACAGCTGGCCTTCTCTTCAAAGCCCGAAGAGGTATACAACACCCTGGAACCCAGGTCTTCCTTCAACACGAAGGAATACAACCACCTGTTACCTACAGGTCTTCTCTTCAACCCGAAGAGGAACAACACAAACAATGTGTGAAAATCAGGCGAAGTGCCCCTTGACCTGGTTTACAACAAATCCAGATCTGAGGCAGAGACTGAGAGTAAGAGATCTATAATGGAAGAAACTCTCAGAACTCAAAGGTGCTCTCCAAGGAATTAAACAAGAACGTTGAGAGCGAGAGCTAGAGATGCATAAGGTTGGAATGAAAATCGCTCTTCTATTTAGACTCTTTGGTGTGAAAGATTGCTTCGAAAAGTTGTTCTCAAAGAGTCTTCAGTCTTGAATATATATATCTTCTCTTGAGAAAGTAGCCGTTGATATGTCCGTTGTCTCTATGCTCTGGTATTCGTTAGACTGCATGGTATTATAGAGCTTCCAATCAACGGTCCTTTACGTTCCATGCATGCAAAGAGAAGATCCTTCTCGATATCCTTTATCTTTTATTTTGTCCAACGTTGTAAATGGTTGTGTTGTCAGAGACCTGCACATAATAAATGCTAAATGATAGACAGCTATGCTGTTCTTGTTGTCAGTCAACGTCAGAACGAATATACATCAAAATAGAAATGCCATTCTGCTTTCTAAAAAGATATTTCCAATATAAGTATAGGAATAGAAGATATATGTGCATGCATCGTGTAGTGAAATATTCAGTCATAATAAATGCATGGATATCGGGGAAAAGTGAGGGAAGACTTTGACTTTCAATATATTTGAAATATGTTTAAATATCAAGTCGTTATAACTCATGAAATCGTTGTGAGTATGACTTATGAAATCATTGTGTGAATGAGTCGATGTTCATGTAAATTGTTGCACATGTATAAGCAAACCGATGTGAACATAAATTGTTATACAATCATAACCAAATCGTTGTAGAGACAAATCATTATGAGAGTATAAGCAAATCGTTATGAACAAGTCTTTATAATCAAATCTCTATCTCACTTATCAAGTCGATGTAGTGATCAATCGTTGTTTTGCTTTATCGAATCGTTACACAGACCAAGTCATTGTTGTGACTTATCGAATCGTTGCAGCAAGCAAATCGTTAAGTAACTTATCGAATCGTTATAATGACCAAGTCGTTATGGAACTTATCGAATCGTTATGAAGGCCAAATCGTTGTGAGACCAAGTCGTTGTTCTCACTTATCAAATAGATGTGAAACTGAATCGTTGTGAGACCAAGTCGTTGTTCTCACTTACCAAATAGATGTGAAACCGAATCGTTGTGAGAGCAAATCGTTGTTCTCACTTATCAAATCGTTGTGTGAACAAATCGTTGTTCTCACTTATCAAATTGATGAGAAACCAAATCGTTGTGAGAGCAAATCATTGTTCTCACATATCAAATCGTTGCGGCGATCAAATCGTTATGAAGACCAAATCGTTGTGAGACCAAGTCGTTGTTCTCACTTACCAAATCAATGTGAAACTGAATCGTTGTGAGAGCAAATCATTGTTCTCACTTATCAAATCGTTGCGGCGATCAAATCGTTATGAAACCGAAATCGGTATGACACTACAAATCCTTATGAAAATAAAATCGATATGATTCTAATGAAATCGTTGTAGCATATAGAGAGTTGATGTGTACTTAGAGAAATTTCCTGCTCTATATTTTAAATGCTACAAAGTAAGAAATACTTACATATTTTCTTGATTTCGCCTGATTTACTTCCTGTGCCTAAGCTTCATGAAAACTTGTTAGATGACACTTTATTGAAGTTTTGTTAATCACAAAAATAGATCTATTATTCATAAAATTATATGGGGATGAACTAATCATCAATCTCCCCCTTTTTGGTGATGACAAAACAAACACAAAAGCATAGATGTTCTGAAATAAATCTAAGGGAATTTTCTGAAATTAAATTGGAAATGTATTTCAGAAACATAGATTTTTCTCCCCTTTTTTTTGTCATTAAGTAAAAAGATACCATATTGAGACAAAGAAGAGAAGAAAGATAAATGGGAGCAAACGAAAGTAGAATACATTATTCCTTGGAGGGTACAGGAAGATAGAAGGCAAGAGACAAAAGGGAGGCAAAGCGAGTAAGGATGGGGATCGCCTTGCATTCCTGTTCTTTAAAATGAGCCTGAAATGCCCCAAAAGTGTTTTGTAGGAAGGTCCCATAGTAGGAGCCATCCTTTGAATGTGTCGATGTCTCTGAGCTTCCAAAAAAGTTCCATATCCATTCATGCCAAGGGAAATCTTATAGGAACTGAAGGATCAAAAAGCTAGTAGTCGAAGAAACTGATCAATGTTGAATGGGTAGTAGATTTGATGCTGCTTCAGTTCCTTTTTCATAGCGAAAAAGACCTTGTACCTTTCTTCCCATGTAACATAAGGGTCCTGGACAAGGTGAAGGGAGTTTGAATCCAAAATTCGCCAGCAGACAACAAAGGTTGATTAGATCGAGCCTGAGAAGCATTGAGAACTTGAAGTGGTTGAGCAGAAAGAGGGTAGAGCTTCTCCCAACTGTAGGCGAAAGCCGCTCACTTTTAGACAATTGGGGGCCAAAACAGCAGCCTTAATGTAGCCCCAAAGATATTCCTTGTAAACAAATCTGTGAAAGGAAAGGGAAGACCCTCTTTACAGAAATTATGTTGCCAGTACCGAGCGCTCGCTCAAAGATTAGTGTAGCAACCTGAATTTTGCGAAAAATAAAATTTAAATAAAGAATTTAAAACCTAGCTAAATGAATATTTGAATAGAGCATTAAATAAAACCCATTAAATGGAAAAGAGTAATGGGCTTTGCTTATTGGATCTTATAGAATTTATTGGGTCAAAAATATGAATTTACAAAGTGAGAATAATAGGAAAATACCCTAAATTCGTAACTAAATTATTACCTAAATAGAAAAGGGGTATTTAATGCATTAAATAGGAAGTTAGAGTTGGAATTGGATTCCTAAACCTACCCCATATGGGTTAGCACGAATTTGGATCTTTTCCAAGTCTAAATAGAGTTTGGAAAGCAAGGAAGGAAGGAGGAAGTAAGGAAATTTCGTAATTAAAGGAATTAGAGTATAGTAGGAATAGAAATACATACTTGCATAAATACACCTCCTAAACTCCCTTGGGCAACCCTAGCTCGTTGCCAAGAGTTGCTGGACATGGAGAGGAGGCTAAGGAGGAGAGGATTTCGTGGAGAGAAGAAGAGATTGAAGCTTCTTCCTTGTTCTTCAAGTTCTAGCCCTAGAAGACAAATCGAGTCAAAGGTAGGCATTCTCACAAGCATAAACCATGAAACTTTTTCTGTAGGTTCTTCCTACCCTCTTGAACGAAACCCCCAAGTTTCATATTTTTCCATCCATCCTATCTTTTGTTCTTAATTTTTGAAGAACTGCAAACATGATAACCCCGAGGTGTCATGTTTAATTCAAATCTCTATGTATACTTGATCCCATGCTACGAAAGTTTTACTGTAGATACTTCATGTTGTTAGGGATCATTTGCCCCTAAAAAGCCTAAATTTCCTTGAGCATGTTGCTCGAATTAAATCAGTCTTGCTCTCTATGTCATGTTCTGTGTTACTCGTTGTTGTTCATGCTCAAACCATGTTCAAACATGTTCTCTCTCGAATCCCTATTTATTGGAAGTACCCTTACATGTCTAGTTTAATTTGCAACTGGTTTCATGATTTTTCGTTCACTATACAATTAGTTATGATTTTTCAAAGCACCCTGTATCATTCGATTTCAAGTTGGCCGCAATCCAAAGCCTGGTCTGAATCCTATCAGGGCCAGGTGCAGACAACCAGATTGCGACAGGCCGATATGTCGCCTTCTGGGTCTGATTGCGACCATCACTGTCGCTTTCTGAATGCGACATTACCTACATCGCGTTCTGGTCGCCTGAACAGACAGCCATGTCGCAACCCGTACAGGACCCTGTCGCGTTCTGCCTGGCCCCTGTCGCAATGCTCATTGACCTATGTCGCCTTCTCAGTTTTTTTTTATGAAAGTCCATAAAAATAATTTCTGTCGCTTTCTAAATAATCCTTACGCCTTCTTACCGTTATCCCCATAAAAACCCTACTTAAAAATGGTGCTATATTGAATGATTTAAAATACATGTTCACGACTTATTTCTATCTATGATTTCTCTTGCACTTGCACACACTTGAACCATCCATATATGGCTGAAATCTTGCAGAAAATATCTCATAATGTATCTGGTAATTTATTGCAATAAAGTATATTAATTGCCCTATTTTAAAGGACTTGTAGTCATTTCTTGTGTTGTTTATATACCGATATCGACGCTCCACTGTTCTAGAATTCCTCTAGAACGTCGAGCACATGTTTTATATACACACTTTACTTGGCTTGTGGTGAACTCTCCGTCGGATATTCCTTTCGCCGGACTAGTGAACTCTTGCACAAGGCCTCCGTAAGTCTCCTCTGATCATGGATTCCCACATGGTCGACGAGCCGGTTGTACCCTAATACCTATGATACCCTTTAGGGATCTATATGATCCAAACGGCTATTAGAGATTCTCTCGTCTTAAATCACGCCGGACCTCTGACCTGTGCATAACAAGGCCAGTGGTAGGGTCGTGAGTTCCACCTGACTGCCAACACCAAGTGCGCGTGTTGTGCAACTGTTACTATCGCCTGATTACTCGACGTATTACGTGCAATGACCACTAGCTCTCATCTGTACTCTATCTCTCGCTCGTCTATTCTATCGTTCACTCTACTTTCTCGTCTAATCTAGTGCTCTCTCTACTTTTGGTACTCTATATGGCCATTGACTGATTGTCTAAAGATAAACAATATAACCAATGCCTGGCAATATATAAAGGGCCCGATCTGGTCTGGGATGTGCGCCCGAAAGTGCTAGTGCCCATGGGAGTTAAATGATCAGAGTGTTTGGCATTACACTCAAGTGCTATCTATCTCGACTATCTATATGACAATCAAAACACAAAATGTGCTATACTCTCTCGATGTCTAGAATGACAAACAAGTGCTATACTCGTCGTGCTATTACTATACTTGTGCTAGTTGTGCTATGGCCATCTCCTGCTATTCGTGTTATACTCGATACTTGTGCTACTTTGGAAACTATACTCGCTCTCGTGCTATTGTGCTACCTCTTGCTATATTTGACTCTCTTGTACCTGCTATCTTTAGATACTCTGCCATTAAATGCGTTAATTATTTAAAGCCTGCTTGAGCCTGAGATTTAAGTCCTACTGGGCGTTATCGCTCACCCTACGTTATTCGATGTTGTGTTCTCAGGTGAGACCGAGGATGACACATACACTCACGAAGAGGGGAATGACCAAGAGTGAAGCCTGGAGTACCCTCGAGTCATTATGTTATCTTAGAGTTGTAGTTAGTCATTTCCTTTTATTGCAATGTATGTAATGGGCCCTATGGAATGGCTCTGGTATTAGTGGTTGTAACTAGACATTGGAAAAGTTATTAATGAGAAAGATTTGCTTTAGTATTATTCAATGTGTAATGGTTTGATGTCTAGTATTCGCTCTATACCTTTTTCTTGCAACTGCCTTCGCGCTCCGATATTCCGCGTTGGGGCGTGACATTAGGTCCCAACAGTAGAGTCCATGATTAAGGAATGTAGAGGAGGACGGAACACCATATCAGATCTCCAAGGTGGCAAAATCAACTTGGATGGAGCCGGTATATGAGCATCCCTGGAACTAAGAGCCAAATAGCTAGCCAGAATTGGCAAGCTGAACTTCAGGAAGGTTATTGAGGTAGCAGTAGTCATTATACATCTGATAGAAATGAACAAGCTTGATTTCATTTTGTATAAATGGCCCCCAAGTGTTCTAGTGATGAATCTGGAACCACTCAGAGAGAGTAAAGGGTGATCTCTAGGTGGATACCTGGCTGCCTGAGCTCAAAGAAATTGGGTGTTTGTAGAGAGCTTTGTGGCCCCGAGCCCACTGCTCTTCAGTTTTGGCTTCAGTCAATGAGAAATTTAGACTGTTGAGCCTTGGAGAGAAAAGAATAAGGAAAAATGGTGTTAAGATGGTCGGTGAGATTTAGGTGTGGGAGACCAAAGGTGGTGGCAAAAGTGACTTTTTGAAGAAATTCTTTACACAGAGATGGTTGATTATTGCCAACAGAAAGGGAAAACCAAAGAGGTGGATAGCAAGGTTCAGAAGAGATAGGATGAGTGGAGGTAAGTCTTCTCTTCTTAAGGACAGGGCTAGAAGAGCCTGTCCTGTGAATATGAGTCCCAACTGCCAGGACTGAACGAAGTATCGCTACGTCAAATTCATCTTTGATGTCCTGGATTTCAAGATGTACAAGTTGGGCACCTTCAGGAATAATGGTTATGCAAGAAGGAGGAGTAGGAGGATGAAAGGGTGAAGTAGAGGGGATAGCAGATGGTCCAGAGGAGGATGGACCAGAAGATGAGGCTCCAGCGGATGAGGAAGCTGGAGGAACCTCAACAGAAGGAGGAGGTGAAGGAATGTGAGTGAAGGAGGCAGGAGATGAGGATGACTAGAAAGGAAATGTTTCTATGATGGGTGTTTGAAGGTGGTAGGGGCTGGTGGCGTTGTGGAGGATGATGGTGGAGAAGGAGGGGCTGGAGTTGGAAGAGGAGAAGAATGAGGGGGCTCAGGGGCTATAGCCTGATCTTCTGCTCTTGAAGGTGCAGCCTCTAACTCCCCTGGCCCTGATGGCCCAGAGATATCCTCAACTGGCCCTATGGCCCAGATTGCGCTGCATCAGCTAACTCTGAAGCTACCACTTCTTCAACAACTTTTGGCCCTGATGGCCCTGCTGAATCTTTAGAAATTGGCCCTAATGGCCGATCTTCAACAATAACCTCTGACCCTGATGGCGAACCACTTCTTCTTCATGAAGCCTAGACTGCTGTGGGACTGATGGTGTGGGAGCAGGAGGGACTTGAATAGGTAGATGCGCCCTCACAAAAACTAACAATTCAAGGATCACTTGCTTCATGCTACCCACCTCACTCTTCAGGCATTCGAGCTCAGATGTCAATGCTCCAAGATTATGGGCTGAGGAGCTCTGGCTTATGAAGATGGAATCAATATCAGAACACACAGAGCAAAGTATTTTGCCTTGTTCATCCAACCTTTCAAACAATAGGCTTCATATTGACTGTTAATTTCTTCTGCCTCAACCTCCTATGTGGCTTCCTGGTAAGTAGAGGGATTTCAGGAGCCACTGCTTTTCCTTTTTCTCTTACCCCAGTAACGAGCTCCACATGATCAACATTCACTTCTTCTTTTCTGATTCAGAAGGGCTTGTTAAAACTCCTTCTCTAAACTGATCCACTGGGGGGTTTTCAGTGCTCTCCCCCTGAAGCTGAGCTTCCTTTTCAACAGATTGCTCCCCCTGAATGGGAGCTTCTTCCATAACAATATCCTCATTGTGGCCTGGTGCCACAGCCTCTGGAATAACTTCCACAACAACTCTTTCTTGCTCCCCAAGTGTCGGTGATAGAATCGAACACACTTCTAAGGATGGATCCCACAACTGAAGTGGGGGTGGCAACTTATGCAATTTGCCCAATGGGCTCAATGTGCTCTGGAGGAATGTCCTCAATCCTGCTTGAGCTGACCACAAGTGCTTCAATGTTGACTTATGTTGCAATTTCCTGAACATCTGCTGCTACTGCTGCTTGTCCTCCTCAAACTCAATTGAAAATGTTTTGTTAGTGATGGTTTAGACTATAATCTTTTGATTATAAGTCAATTGTATGACAAGGGTCACAAGGTTGTTTTTGAATTAGATTTCTGTAAAATAATTGATTCTTCATTTGAGAAAATAAAATTCTTGGAAAAAGAGAGAACAATGTATACATGATAAATCTTGATAGAAATTTGCTGAAAACATCTGTTTGGTTGCTAATAAAAATGAAATTACATGGACATGGCACAAGAGACTTGGTCATGCAAGTTTCAACACCATAAATAAACTCTTAAGGCTAAATCTAGTTAAAGGACTTCCTGAATCATTTCGAAATGTTGAGAATCAACTTTGTGGGATATGTGCTCAAGGAAAACAAACCAGAAAATCTTTTAAAATTTTCAATGATGTACTTACCTCTAAGCTACTAGAATTACTTCATATGGACCTTTTTGGGCCAACAAGAATTCTTAGTCTTAGTGGCAAACGATATGGATTTGTCATCATTGATGATTTTACTAGATATATTTGGGTTATCTTTTCTATCCCACAAAAGTGATACTTGTCAAGAATTCAGAAAATTTTATAAACACTCCCTTAATGGGATTTTCGCATAAAACAAAGTCCATTTTGACTGATCATAGAGGTGAATTTAAGAATAAGGTTTTTCTGATTTATGTGCTGGATTGAATATTTTCCACAGATTCTCTTCTCCAAGAACTCCAGAACAAAATGGAGTTGTGGAAAGAAAGAATAGAACTCTTGTGGAAATGACAAGTTTATACTCTTAGAAAGTAAATTGCCCAAATCCTTCTGGGCTGAAGCTGTGAATAAAAACATCATATTTGAATAGAGCATTGGTTAGACCAAAAATCAGAAAACCCCCTATGAACTTCTGAAAAACAAAAAACCCACTTTGTCTTATTTTAAAGTTTTTGGTTGCAAATACTTTGTACATAACAACAATAAAGAAAATCTTGACAATTTTGATGCTAGAAGTTTTGAAGCTATCTTTCTTAGTTATTCTGAAATTTCTAGAGCATATAGAGTTTACATTCTTAAAATTAAAATTGAAAGAATCTCCACATGTAGTCTTTAATGAAAATTCTTATAAAACTGGTAACTCTACATCTTGCAGGACTCCACAAAATGATGAAGAAGATGGCTTCATTGTTGAGTCTTCACCAACCATTGAGGAACATGAAGGAACATTAGAAAATCTGAACAATCAAGCACCTAACATAAATGAACCAGGTAATATTGCTTCTGAATTACTTGAAATAGGTGAGGGAACATCTGAAATTCATTTTTGAAAGATCATCCAGCTGAAAGTCTCATTGGCAATGTGCATGATAGAATTAGAACTAGATCTTCTTTTCAAAATGTAATATTGAAGACCTATTGGCACTAATCTCCCAGATTGAACCAAAGTCTATTGATGAAGCTCTAACCAATGAAGACTGGATTGATGCAATGCATGATGAACTTCATCAATTTAACAGAAATCAAGTATGGGAATTAGTATCTAGATCTAGTGATCAATCTATGATTGACACTAGATGGGTGTTTAGAAATAAATTGAATGAAAATGGACATGTTGTTAGGAATAAAACTAGACTAGTTGCCAAGGGGTACAATCAAGAGTTTGGCATTGACTTTGAAGAATCATATGCCCTGTAGCTAGACTAGAAGCTATAAGAATCTTTCTTGCATTTGCATCATCCTTGAAATTTAAGGTTTATCAAATGGATGTGAAAAATGCTTTCTTGAATGGTTATATCAAGAAAAATGTTTTGTGGAACAACCTCCTGGATTTTTAAAAAAAAACATCATGATCATGTTTTTAAACTCAATAAGGCTCCTTACAGTCTTAAGCAAGCTCCAAGAGCTTGGTATGGCCGCTTGAGTTCATTTCTACTGAATAAAGGATACACAAGAGGTAGAGTAGACCAAATTATTTACAAGAATTGTTAATAATCAGATCATTGTTGTTCAAATCTATGTTGATGACATAATTTTTGGGTCTACAAATAAAGAATTGTGCACTGAATTTGCTAATCACGTGAAAACAGAATTTGAAATGAGTTTGATGGGTGACTTACAATCTTTTGGGATTGCAGGTACATTAAACAAATGAAGGAATATTCATAAGTCAAGCAAAATATGTGAAAGAACTTCTGAAGAGATTTGACTTTCAGCACCTCAAACACTCGAGCACACCTATGGCAATAAATGTAAGATTAGAGGAAGATTCATTTAGTAAGTCAGTAGATCCAAAGACCTATAGATGTATGATTAGATCTCTACTTTACCTCACCACCTCTAGACCAGATATTCAATTTAATGTGTGCATGTGTGCTAGATTTCAAGCCAATCCTAAGGAAAGTCACATGTTAGCTGTCAAAAGAATTTTTAAATATCTTGTTGGAACATGTGAACTTTGAATATGGTATCCTACTAGTTGCAAATTAGATTTAATTGCTTACTGTGATGTTGATTATACTGGTTGCAAGCTTGATAGAAAAAGTACTAGTGACTTATGTTTATATCTAGGTGGATGTCCAATCTCTTGGGCTTCTAAATAGTAACATTTAGTAGCTATATCCACTATAGAGACTGAATATGTTGCGGCTGGTGTTGTGGCACTCAAGTTCTTTAGGTGAAACATCAGCTTCTACACTATAATCACAAATTGGGTTGTATCCTATTGGTGTGATAACACTAGTGCAATCAATTTGTCTAAAAATCCAATTCGTATTCACGAATAAAACACATTGAAATAAGGCACTATTTTCTAAGAGATGAGGTTGTTAAGAAATCATTTGAGCTTCATTCATTTAAACTGAAAAACAAGTTGTAGATATTTCACTAAGCCTCTTTCAAAAAACAGATTTCATCTTACAGAGAGCTTGGTTTGTTCAAACTTCCACATCTTTAATATCTCCATCTCCATTTTTGCAAATAAAAGCCTTCTTGTTCTTACTAATAAATTCTTGTGTCTCACATTGCATTGGCATTTGGTATATCAAATAGTGATTTGAAGAAAGGCAAATCAAATTGTCTGGACACTTTCACTATGCATAAGTATATGTCTCTGCCAAGTATCAAGAGCCTTTTATGCATTGTTGAGGGGGAGCATTATCATTCAATAACACATTCTTAATGGTTCTACTTT